>JAQGBY010000434.1:0-45366 GCA_034698785.1 Mycogona germanica | reverse complement strand
AGATATCGTTCCTTTCGTCGTATTATTCTGTAACTTTCGGATTATTGCCGCTATACTATCTAGCATTATGTCTCTACACGACACTTTAATTTTTCCTCAGTCAACTCAGTACCCCGAAGATTCTTAAACATTTCAACCGAAGTTTTTAGGGATGATTCTGGTCACATAAGTTTTAGAAATGCCCATCTGATGAGCAAGGACGCTGGGAAAGGGTGCGTTTTCGGATGTCCTTCTTGACTTTGCAAAAGATGCATCGATGTTGTCATCTGTTTGCATGACATTTGCTAGCAAACTTATCTTCTTTCGTTAAAGGCTCACAGCGGATTGTAGCAGACGCGCTGTGTAATTACGTATTGTATCGGTAGAGCGCGACACCCGCAAGGCGGGAAATTTAAAATTTGAGACTTGAAATTTAAAAAGGGTATTGTTATCCTTTTTATTACCAAATTCCATAATAATCGGACTATTTTTAGCAGACTTATAGAAAATAATAAAAGGGTATCTATATTTTCAGGTTCACCCTGTAAATTGCAAAATATCATATTCGAATTAATTACTGCCCATTTATTATTAATTATAGCACTAGAGGAAATCTCATATTTCATAGCACTACAGGCGATACCGTGCCCCTCTTGGTGATCCAGCACTAAACGAGGGCCCCGGGATCGAATACCCAAGAGCCCGCGCCGGAAAACGAACCCGGACCGCCGAGCCACAATCGGTCGCTATACCGACTGAGCTACGACAAATCGCATTTATAGAATTATTCCATGAAAACATAATTTGATTTATGTTTATTAAAATTCTAAATCAGTTATGGTCAAACAAATATGATATGGGTACTTGGGAATTCGAACAATGCAACAAATTCAGCAGAACTGATATTTTCGTAGAATTCAAAAATCCCACATTCCCCTATTTCAACTCCATATTACGCACAAGGTTTCACTTTGAATTGAAGTTGAATCTAATCGAGGAAGCCAGATAAGAATCACCATACCTTTCAAACATTTGGGAACTCTTTGGAGGCCATGTGACCAAATATCTTCTTACGGTTCAACGTTCTCGTCGAATAAAAAAACGACAAAAAAAAGTGCCGAACTGCGGTATTGGGGTCAGCAGAGTTAAATGGCAACGCAAGAAAAATTTCGCTTTTTCTATTAAACTGTTTTTGCAGCCTTAGTAATGCCTCGGCGAGCGTTCGGCCTCCATCTGTCTGTATACTGTGCATGCACACACTGTGTGTTCATGAGTATTGTTAAGGATGATCGGTGCATTCTGGACTGATCTTTTGCGACCATGTTCACCTTTAACCTGTATGCGCACGCGCGTCTCTATGCGTTAATACGAACGCCTACAACGCGCGGCGCCATCCGATTTATCTTATCCAATGTGTTCCTTCTCTATCTCTCGTCTCTGAAGTAGGCAAGTGGGTTATTGAAATAAGGTTCCCTGTTGGTTGTTTTGCATTTCGTTTGTCGGGCTACCTCTGCGAACGAGTGCCTAGTCTCCAGATGGTTTATCATTGAGAACACATGCTGTGTGCCATTGAGGAGGGGAGAATCTCGAGCCGTTTCGCGTATAAGGAGTCAATTTTAATATCAAGATGAGCTATACATGTTGAATCAGAGCAACCGTGAATGTGTCGATATGTATGTATACTGGATAATTGCATGTATATTTTAGTGAATGAAAGCTTTACGGTTGATGAGTGTCGGCATATCATAAACATTATTTAACATTTAAATTTTTAAGAAAGATTTATAGGACGTAATAATCAGAAATGGTGGATTCGTGGCAGCACCGAATGAAAAGACGAACCGAGTGGCGTACTCGCTTTTTATGTTAATATTTTACTATTATTTAATTTGAGTAAAGCACTGGACCGGTAATCCTTGGATCCGTAATTCAACACCGTGTCTCTTCGAAATTCTGTATTTTACACAATTACCAGTTCAAATTGAATAATAGTAAAATATTATTATAAAAAATCGAATACGCCACTCGGTTCGTCTTTTTATTCGGTGCTGTCCTGAATAGACTATTTCTGATTTAAATTTTGAGTTACATGTATTATTTGATTTTGTTTCAGATTGAGACAAATTTATCAAATTAGTCAAATAAGTCATAAAAATCAAGTTGAGTATCCAAAAATGTTTTAAATATTTATAAAACAAATTTGTTATTAAATTATTATCTTCTTGATGTTTATATAATTTAATATATTAAAATTCAATAGGTTGGATTAATAGTTTATTATTTAAATTATTTTATTTTATATTTATCGTTTTTGTCACCGACCCCATTTGTCGCCGACTCTGTTGTCTTTTTCGTCCGGCGCAGTCTCGGGCACAGCTTGACACAATTATTGTATATATTCAAGACGTCATATTCTCATTATTTTAGAGACGAACTACTTCCGAAAATATTGGAAGTCGAACTCTGCGTCTTGAAGAATATCATAAGCCACCCGCCATCAAATGAGTTGACGAGTAATTCTGAATCTCGCTCATACCTTACTGAATAGACTATTACCCCCCGCGTATGTAATCTCGCCCGACGAACGCATGCAGTTACATATAAGCGATGAAAGCGTTAAATAAGGGGTTTCGAAGGATCAGAATACGATGTCACGTTTTCAACTGTGGCACATTGTTGGAGCAATCAAACAACATTGTGCACGCTCCAAAAGCTTAATAAGGCAGCATGACTTTGGCGGTAGACAGATTGATACAATTTCTTTTGGTACAACAATATTCGAACTCATTAGTAATTAGCAACAATTTGGTGTTCATTATATGATCATTTGATAGTCCAAGCAAATAAAAAATAAGTCGAGCTAGGCTCTCAATAAGTAAACTTCGTTTCATCCTTCAGCGATTGTGAGGTTTGTAAGAATGTTTGGCAAAGGTTTTTTTTATTTTTTCAACAACTTACTTTGACTTGGATTTTTCTTGAATACCTCATTAAAAAGATTATGTCGATCATTATATGTACATTTGAATTTTCCGTTCAACTTCAGTTTGGTGAACTGTAATCGTTGAAGATAATCATAAAACGAGTACGCTAGACGGTTCAATGTGAATGCAAACTTCACAATTACCTGAATTTCTGTAAACAAGTTGTGCCCAAAAATAAATATTGATCTTCTATTATAAACTAGAAGAAACATCCCGGCTTTGCTCGCTGTCTCCGCCAAGGCAAAAAATTAACGATTTTCAAATATTTGTTTTCTGTGTAAATCGTAAGATATTTTTTTTATTCCAATCAACTGTAGTCAACCGTACTACAGGCGTTCTGTACCCCTCATGGTGCTTAGACACTATGCGAGTACCACAGTACCCCGGTATCGAAATTTTCGAGAGCCTACGCCGGGAATCGAACCAGAGACTGTCGAGCCACAGTCAATCGTAATACCAACTGGGATACGACGAGTTGTTTAAAAACTTGTGTTGTTCGTTTATCAGGTGTTAAATCACCATGGTAAATTCACAGAAACACTATTTCATTGTTTTAACGCAATTGACAATTTCAAAATCTAATTTCCTCTTAATAAAATGTGTTTTCTTCCTATTATTTAAAATGTAGTCCGAAATATTAATTGAATAATAATTAGAAAGACGGGATCTAATGAGGAAGATGTAGATGCCATCTTCTTCACCACCACATGATTGGCGAGCGAATTTCCTGGGCCAATTTGACGATATATTTGAATTTTCGGATGACAATGGTTACACCATCAACTGATGAAATATCAGGAAACACTGAAAAGCGAAATCTAAAATAATTTACGTTCAAATTGGTTGCAAATTACGTTGCAAATTGGAATGCAGTCGAAATTTCATTGAGAGGTTACGTTTTACGTTATAATGAATCTTACATATACGAACATACTGTAGAAGCACTTAGAAACTATTGTATAGATTAAAAGGATTCGAAAAGGTAATTTACCCCAAAACATTTTAACATGACATAATTGGTAATATATTTTTGGCTTCTTAACTAAATGATAATGAGATCAATTTTACTGCGCTTTATTGATGCATGCATGAAAAATGTTTAGTATCAAAGGCTGAAAGTTGCAAAGTTTAATTAAGAAGTAAGTTTCCATGTAATTTATACGCTGCCCTTGTTTGTTTCCCGCGTTTTCGCTTCTAATCATAAAGTATGCCGCTCTTTAATCAAACATCCTATACCGTATAATAAAAGTATTCAATAGGTGTATAAGCCATTTAATCGGCAACAGTGTTACGGCCCATTTCTGGTCTCCTTGTGATACGCAGTACTCAAGCGAAGAAATTGATTAAGAAATGGGGAGCGAGAGGAGACGACGAGAGCATGCTGTTTCCGTGCTACTGATTAAAGAAGGCCTGCCGAACTTATTGGCGTGTCAAAGATTCTATTTCTGGTCGGTTCTCATCATCGGTGGGCTTTCGATCCACTCATACGGCAAAACCAATATGTCGTTCCAATTTATTTGAGGTTATAGTTGTACAGCTGTATATACACGTAGGCTCGGGTTAGAGCGACACTGTACGACTCATCGTACCCCTAGTCGGTATTGCGAGTTGAGTTGGACTGAGGCTCGGCGGTTCGGGGTTCGATTCCCGGCGCTGGCTCCTGATTATTTGATCCCGGGGTACTGGTGAAAGTGTGCCGAAGCACCAAGATGCACCAAGAAAACAAAAAGTGAAACATCCACCGACTAGCGAATTTAATTGATGTTCTGGCAAATTCAAACGAATATTGAGAGGGGCTGTGTGGAATAGTCGATTCTATTCTTTCCCTAGGAAACTTTTCATCTGCATCATCCTAAGGACAAAATAAATTTGGAAAGGGGTTCGAATTCTGATTTCGAATACATACTCATTAATGGAATTTAATTCATTAAGTCCAGTGCGAAACGTTATAAAAAGATGGAAAATGTTGTCCACAGAGGTTCATACAATTCGCCCGGCCGATCGTCCGCAATTTCAGATTGTTATCCTCGACTAAGAACGGTGGCCACGGTTGAGCCCGAGATGGTTACAGCTGATCTATTAAAACATGTATCTTATAAAATAAAACACGTTAAAATTATAGACGCAAAGATGCAAAAGTTTTATGCAGTTAAGACAATTACAAGCAGATGGCGTTTATCCATCCGATTTCCGTGACACGTCATAACGTGTGCCGAAGACATTTTCTGCACTTTCCATATTTACACGGCCTGGCCTTGAGACAGGCCGTAGAAAAGAAGGCATTAGTAAAAAATAAAAGCATTAAAAAATATATATAATGCATCCCATTATCAAAAAACGTAAACAAGAGCGACAGTGAAAACTAATTCTAAGAGAGACGTCAGCTGATGACGTATATTGATGGCAATTAAGTGCCCAAGGGCGAAAAGAGTCGTCGTGCCCTGCATAGACTTAAATACATCAGATTTATGCTGTACATATATCGATTCGTGTTAGTGCTCTATTCGTCTGGAAACGTGAAATGCATTAACGTCCCAGCGGAAGCGCAGTTCAAATCGACGTTTTCCGTTTCCGCTGTGCCGACTCCATGTTTATAGATCGTAATAGCGCGTGCCTTGCTTTCCGAATGACGTCGGTCTCGCGCGTACGCAGAGGGGAGATCACGAGAGAAAATCTCATCCATCGCAATGACGTCACAGATTTTAATGGCGCTCGCTCGCGATTCGATGGCCAAATATTTTAGTCGGTCTTGGGGTGAAAATATGTTTTGGATATTAATTTACATCGATCGACACGGGGCCATCCTACTCCAGCTGTTCTGGTTAAAGGAAATGACCTGCGAATTGAAATTTACCAACAAAAGAGTTGGAAATGATTTTTATAGAAAAAATTATTAAAAAAAATTTGGGCAACATCAGGGCGGGTCCAGTTCAAATTTGGACGTTGCATCTTATTTTCAGCATTAAAAAACTGTTGATCTAGAAGGAGCAAAAAAGCTAGTGTTCTCGTTGACGAGATTCGAAAATTCTGACTTTGATGGACTGGTGTGCTCATTTTAATTTCTATTTTTAATGGTAAATTAGTTTTGGTTCGAAGACAACCTATTACCAGTTGTCAACTAACCTACTGACCACACACACCGCTAGGACCACCTTTGCGCAGTACATTTATATAATTTGTTAGGAAAGCTGGTCTCCTGTGTCGAAACACAGACGGTCTCCGGAAGATGCGTATCTCTCTCATCATCGGTTGTTGTCAGGGTGTTCTATAATCTCTGTTTTAATTCGGGGAGTAGCTCTATGACGAGAAGCATATGGTGAGCTAAATAGAAAGTTTGGATTTCGTAGTTCTTTATGAGGTGACGCCGAATCCTGGTGATCATCACGCGAGGTGATCATCGCTTCGTCATAAATCGGCACTCCCTCTTTCCTTTTTCCAACCCCTATCCATTCGAATGAACACAATGATGAGATAAGCATCGCCTTTGTTTGCAGCGGGTGCTGGAGGTACAAAAGCCCGCTCTCCATGTCTTCGTCTCCGAGAGCATCTGATCCTCTAACGCCAATATATTGTAATCGCAGATTTAGTGTGTCTCGTTACCGTTAGCAACACAAAGCGGCTTTCGTCAATAATTCTGTTTGATAAATCATTTTTCACGAAACGTTTGTATTGGTAGACCTTGCATAAAAAATCAAGAATTTAATAATGTCGCATGTTCTGGAACACACGTTTAACCTAGGATCAACATATGTTTGGAGGATTTGGAAGATAATAATCGTTAACAATGTAAGTAGTCGTAGTCGTTCATAAAAAATGAGTGGTTGATGCAATATTAAATTGTGACCTCTGCATATAAAAGATGTTGGTGCTCTCACGTGGTGCTCCAGAGAATCAGTAGGTTCGCTGCAGTTATAGTTTTACTAGATAGATGATCGGAGATCTACATGTTAATTGAATTGGTCTTAAGTAAAAAGCGGAATATGATTAAAGTTTTAGTTACAATTAAAGAATTATGTATTATACAGAGTTCTGTATAAGTAAATTTGATAACCATGGCGGTCATATGTATCAGTGATATGTTTACTCTATCTCAAATATTATAAATTAAAATACATTTTCATTAGATAAAAAAAATTCAACATGGAGCTGTTGGAATAGTTCGATATCCAGAAGTGTGCGCTGGAGCTCACCACGTGTAAGCCAAGTTGGCTGAGACAAAACATGGAAAACTAGACCTATTAAGCTCAGCTAACTTAATAAGGCAGTTCAGCGAAAATGCCGACTTAAATCTCCTGGCTCGGAGGCGACGTTGATAAACAATGCGGGCAGTTAACTGAACGAGTGAAAATCAGACAACACAAGGTGGTGAGTACAACCGAGAACCGTGGTGGCATCAACGAAAGCGTCTATAGTAAAGTGATGGCACCAATGACTGCCTGGTGGATTAAAATACGCATACTTTGCTGCCATAAGGTTGTAGATGCTGAAGTGTAGTAAATGTCATAGATCAGATTTTTAGAGTTTAAAATCATGAAAAGGCATTACAAAATGCAGGGTAACTATATTCACGTACAGGTGTCAGTTATTTAGGCGTTTTATCATGTCTTGTATTTTGGTTCATATGTACAGGTTTCGTTATTTCGGACTAAAATATATCCGTTCCGCACATTTCATGAGCCCCTGTGTACGAATGGCGTTCCTTACAACAACGAAAAAGCACAGAATCAACAAGCGGGGAAATTTAGATTATCTTTTGTTGGAGGAATGACACCTCCGAGGGAGTGCGAGTGCTCGGTGGTCTCCCAAAGTTTGGGACCCACCGAGCACTGGGTGCGCCAGGGTCGTCACGAGGTGGTGACTCTGGTGCTGAGCCGGTTGCCCAAGATATATAGGGGTCACCGACTGACCCCCAGCACCAGACAAGTGCGTAGTTGCCTTATCCCACTCTCTAGCTGTCGTCGAGTTTGGTTTGTATAGCTGGCTCCGGATAATAAAAAGTCGCGCTTTTACCATTGCAATTCCGTCTCTTCGTTGATAGATGTTTAGCTTGAGTCTCGCGTCATTAGGCCTAACAATTTCCTTGTTTCTAGGGACAAGCTTTGTTTGGTTAGTACTGCCGAGTTGGGTGTTCCGCCCTCGGATTTCTACATCTTTTCCAATGGCCAATAGATTCCTTATGAAGAACACACAAAAAATTTAAGCGCTAAATTTCGCGATATTCATTTTAGTCGCTCGCCATTTTGATTTACCGAGGTCCTCTGGAAGCGAATGTATCGATAAGTTATTATACTGTAGTTGCCAATGATAAATAAATAATGTGTAAACCAAAAGTTTCCCAAATCTATATTCGCGTGCCTACGAGCGCATATAGGGTAAATGAATTTGAACACTGCGGAAGGAATTACAAACTTTCTTCCGAAGTTGTGGCACGCAATCTCCAACCACTAGCAATTAGTTGCTCACGCTTATTTCTTTCTCTCGGCGCCTTTTCAGCGATTATTTCGGACCGTAGAAGAGGTCTATAACACGCGGTTAAAGGGCAACAGACTTAGAACGCACGATATTAGAAGATAGTGGCCTATGACAAATATCCTTTCGCTATTAGGCTTGAAAATTCGGCAATTTATCGGTATGACGAATACAACGCCAGTTTCAATTTTTCCGAGAAAAATGTTTTCACAATTTGAAGCTTTCAGGCTTGGTCCAAAAAATCATCCTTTGCCATTCGGTCTAAGAATTTTAGGAAACTAAGGATTTTAAATTTCTACTAGGCAAATTTAATATTTAAACGTAATTTCGATAAGCGTAAAATAATGCGCGCTCGTGTATCAAAGATATTTTAAATAATAAAATTTCCTGAAATTTGAACAATTTCATGTTCATAAACGATAGAATTTTGACAGCAGCATTATAAATTTAGAAGCTTTTTTTTATGGGAATTGTTCCAACGAGTGGCGTCTTTACCCTTCCTAATCCAGAATGTACTCCATATTATATCCAATTTATACCAATGAGGCGATACATGTTTGCATGAGTTTCTCCCTCATGAACCAATCTTGTCTGATGTGTGAATAACGAATAAGCTTCGGCACCAGAAAGCAATTATGTAGATGTATTGGACTTCAAAGAACAGAAGGAATTCAAATTATCGATGGTCCCCAAGAAGCCTTGTTACGTATGGTAATGGCGCAATTAGGATGTGTGCTATAGACGAATATAGGGCGAGGTGAGAGAAACTTGACGACACGTCGATCAGAACTTCTGACGAATTCGTAATTGCCTTCGAATGTTTCATTAATTTCATGTAGCAGCTGGCAATATTTCTGTCGAATCCAAGATGGGGAGTTTCTTTGAAGGATGAAGATTTGATATAGGTAGACACACGTACATTCATAATTGCTTATTAATATCTGGTGGATGTCCTGGGCTACATTGAAATTACGTGATCTGCATAAATTTAGCACGATTGTTTAAGAAGTTTTATGCAATTATGACGAAGATTTAAATCGTCCATAAATCAGCATAATCTAATAACGGTTGCTGTTAATTATATAAGTAAATTTTCATTTATACTTATGTGAATTGTTGCACATGTGTCTATCTACAAACCAAATGTACTCTGTAATTCAACAAACCTTTCATTCGAATTACGACTCGTAGCCCAGTCGGTATTGTGACTGGCTGAGGCTCGGCGGTCCCTGGTTCAATTCCCGACGCGGGCTCTCGATTATTTGATCCCTGAGTATTGGTGAAATTGTGCCCCTCTGAGGGCACCCCATGAGGGGTACAGGAAATCCTGTAATGCAGTGACTAAAAATATTGTATCATGTTATCAGACTGTACCAAAGAAAAAGGTGACTTTTGAACTGTCATGAAATGTTATTACAAAATGTCTACCAAATTTGTTTGAAACTTTATTGAATAGTGCTTTATCGTAATTGATTTGATTGCGGATACTTACTGTGTCCCTTTTGTTGTAATAATGTAATGTGAACTGTAACGAACCGTTACCAGTTGGTTAAGGAACGGATTTGAGGGTTCGATTCCTAGGGCGAATTATCGACTTCTCGTCCATTTAATCCTCGTGTATTGGTGGTGATAATAAATGTGTAGCGGAACGCGCGATCATTGTTTAAAAACAAAAATTTGTTAACAGAAAAATGTGGAGGTCACTCACAGTTGACACATTGCTTTACAGTGCTTACATACGTAAAGAACATAAACTTGATGTTTGGAATAGCTTAAAACTTTAATTAATGCTGCTAACAATCGCAAGATTGTTTTAACTTTAAATATATGTTTCTTGAAGATTACATTATGTAATATCCGTTTAACTTTGCACAATTCTTATGTTGGTGGAAGAGTGGAAGAGGAACGTCAACTTCAAGATTTTAAAACAAATTTAGCTTCCTCATCTTCATGGCAACTCCTTGTCATTTCCGCGACTTGAGCTGCAACGTCATGTGTGCAAGATGTGGTGAAAATGTGATACGTTAACCCCTTTCACATATGCAAAATGTGACTCACAATTTAAAGGGACTCGGCTAATCCGCTGGCCGCGGTAAACAGACGGCGCGTGCAATCTACCATCTCATCATCATCATCTCGGGAAATGTGTTCTCCTCCCCTCTCCCCCCCCCCCCCGATCCCCACGCCCCCTTCACCACTCCACCTCCCTAATTATAACATCGCGGACGACGCCGAGACAACACGCGCGAGCTCTGATGCGAAATAATGGAGCATATATATACTAGTTCGCAGGGTCGGGGTGCACATTGCTGACTTAACTCGTGCTGATGTATTTAATGGTGTGCGTCACCCTTTTGCTGGAAGTATTAAAGATGCTAGGCGCAAATTGTTGCAACAAGAATCGTGCGTTAATCAAATCCGAGTTGGGGGGGGGGCATCTAACACAGCTGAGCTAAGATTTTTGAGAAGATCTCAAATTTGGCCTTTGAAAGCACCTGCAATCCATCAATCTGTGCACAATCTGTGTATAAATGTGCATGCGTCGCAGGAAAGAACGGGGAAAGCGGCAAAGCACGGGAAAGCGGTAAAGCACGGAAAAGCATGGTAATGCGGCAAAGCACGGGAAAGCGGGAAAGCAACAAAGCACGGGAAAGCGACAAAGTACGGGAAAGCGACAAAGCACGGGAAAGCGACAAAGCACGGGAAAGCGACAAAGCACGGGAAAGCGACAAAGCACGGGAAAGCAACAAAGCACGGGAAAGCGGCGAAGCACGGGAAAGCGGGATGCAAATGAATTCCCGGGGAAAAGGGAAAATTGTGTGACTAAGCGGGCTAAAAAATTCCTTGAAAAAAGGGAAAAGGGAAAATTGTGTGCACAAGGTAGTGTGACCGAGCCATGTAACCGGAAGCCACAGCAAGGCGTGGCCCGGGTCAGCTAATATTTTATAAATTTTACAGAATTGCATGGCCAGGACGCAGATAAAATTGTGTGAACGCAAATTACAAGTTGATATAAATGATAATTATCGAATGCCACATGAAGCACAGGTTGCAAATGCATCACCTTGTTTTTGCAACATATTTCATTCGAAATAAATAAATAAAAATAGTGTCTGAAGTTCCAAGTTCGGAGTTTTAAGAAACCACGTAACTTTCCTTTTTTGATTATTTCAAGCATTCTAATAAAATTATTCTATCGAATTTATTCGAAATCTTAAAATGAATTATCGAATGGGTTAAGCACACGAATATCATGGCTGAAAAATAGACTAATTGCCAGATTCGTTGTTTGTTTTGCTAAATTTTAATCAACAACGATGAATTTACAAATTACCCTGATAACCAAAACATTAGTTCAGTTTCGACTTATCATCGACAATTGTTGATACGAATATATTGATACTGGTGTGCTGAATACACTCTTAAGTTCAAGATACGCTCACAATTTGTTGTCCAAAAGCACAAATATTTGTATTGTCTCAAGCATTTGAAGCGAATGCTCGGCGAACCTCGAATATTTCATGTCATGTTAATTACGCGAGGCACTAACCTTTGAAGGATTATTTTATTTTATTAGTGACTTTGACTGCGGCTATAGGTCTAGCGCGTTCCGTGTATCGCTTACACACACGCATTGTCTTAAAACTATAGCATTTTTGAACATGGCTCGAACATTTCTGAATGTTGGTTGCCAGCATTGTGAACTGAAGGAGCACTCGTATTTCCGAAGCCAAATTCGTAGCGCGTTTGCTCGCAAAGTGTCATGTCATAATTCATACGTGGGCAATGCCCTTTGGAGACCTCTCTGCCCTTCCACCACTTTACACATACCCAGTCATTATTAACCAAGGGTCATTTGCGCTGTATGGCGTTTTACTCGAAATTATTATCCAAGCAATTTGTCAAATTTTTTCTTTCACTTTTTTTCGACACAAACTCTCTTTTATATGAAGCGACGAATTCCAATAACATACATGTTCCGAATATTTGTATAGATTCCAAAAGTAAGAAGTATAGAAACGTTTTTATTGTTCTGTTGGCGACATTTAAAATTATATTATGTTTATAGATAGTTTATACATGTGTACTACTCTGTATTGTGGTTTATAAACCTTTCTACTTAGGAGTAAAAAGGGGGTTGTTGATCTGTTTAAGTCTATTATAAAATGGTTTGTTCCAAAACTAGTATAATGGTTGGTATAATGATCACAATTTGAAACTAATCGCACAAGGTAACAAAGCATTTAGTGAAGATGCAAGGATGCTCAGTTTGTCTTGTATTGCGATATTTATCGAAAATAACACAGCGAACACAAATACGAATATTAGAACCCGAGTACTATTAGAGAGTTTGGCTTTTTTGAATGGTTTAGCTTAGGGCCTTAAATCTTCCTACAACTTTAAGGAATATCTATTTTGGCTTGAAATACGGAGTTATCGGATGGTTAATTTTTACGGTGCATATTTAGATTCAAGACCCTGCACACACAATATTTGTAATCTCCAACATGTCCTCCTTCCCTCAAGTGCTTGCTTGTATTCGTTGCACATTTAAAATTTGGTGGAACCAATATTTATCTAGGTATGCACTTTTAGCGCATAGCTTGCCTAACCGAAGACTACGTTGCAACCAGTTATCAAATTTGCCAGAAATGAATCAGTTTTTCATCTCAAAGTTTGCTTCTTTAATGTTAAGTTAGAAAAATTTTCTTTGTCATTCTTGAAACGCTTATTAGGAGTGAAAATGCAATATGTTCTAAATGCATCCTCTCTCGCATATTCAACAGTTTATATTTCTTCCTTTGTATGATTTCGCCTTCATCTAAATTCACCAAATGCACTATTATATTAGTTATAATTGGATAGTTTGTTATTTTGGCTGCCACTTTACTCGTGAAATTAAAATAAGCATTTGCAACCACCCATACACTCTCATTAAAAAGACAGCCATTGGTTGTCGTCGTAATGAGACTATACGCAGTTGCTAGTTGTTGTGCACGGATAGTGCAAGGCGACGGCGATAATGGAAAAACAGTCGTCACATTCAGACAATCGTAAAAATTGGCTTCTTGCTTTAATCGTCTCTAATGAAAATGACGCAAGAAAAGAAAGAAAAATAAGCAGCGCGATGTTTTTTTTTAAACATTCCAAATTACATTATGCCGTTTTCCACTTGCGCTATCCTCGGTGTTACTCACTTAATTAAAGCCAGACTCGTAACATCATCTTTGTTTCGCTGATTACATCCTCCTGATACCAAATGTGTATGCTGGTGAACCAATGAACTAGGGATGTTGAGCGTTCCCACTCTCAATAAGGTGTCTTATTATTTTTCTGAATCCCATAATCTTCGAAATTTCCCTTTTAACAATATGCGCTTCGATATTCCTATATATTCTTATGTTATAAGAATTAAATGCAGTAATGCACAGGACAGCCCTGGTGGCGTTTAAAAAAATGAGATGATTCGTTTCAGAAATACAGAATAAAAGTTAGATAGATGATGGTGTATTTATCAATATTTTCTATCGCCCATTAAGTGTTCCCAGTGCTTTTAGTGGTGAATTGGGATTTGACATTCTTTGTATCCTCCCTAACGATAAATCGTAAAGCCCAAAAATGTGAGATTACTCGTTTCCAACCATGATATTTGTTCGTTTCAAACTCGTGTCACAGGAGGTTAGGATCTTGGCCTTCCTTGGCACAAAGATTTTGGTAATCAGCGTACCGTTACAAATGTTTGTTGGCAAGTGTGACTTCACTTTTGGCTAACGGATGAAAACATTTACTAGCTGCTTTCACTTCCGGGCGATTGCTCTTCATGGTGCTGGGTCGGAACATTATCCCGAGTTGCTTCTGAAAAACAGGATCTGGTTTCTTATTCCTTGGATAGCTCACAAATAGACGACAAACTCTACTTTCCCTCTGCCGCATTGTTATCCCGAACCAACAGAAGTTTAATTTACAAACAGATAAACGATAATGATTTTAGTTTATGTGACAAGTTTTTCATTTTTTTTTTAACAATTTGAGATACGATGATGTTTTTACTTGCACGGTGCATATAAACTTTTTCCATAAAAGATTCTACAGATTTGTACAATACATATAATATGTTTGCTTCACTATCATAAAAATAAATATGCGGACGTAACTGCGACTGCATAAAAGAATAATATTAGTCACAAAATTTAATAAAACTATGCACTTTAGCAAAGTGGAAGCATACTTTTAAGAAAATTGGAACTTTTTTATTATAAAAATAAGCATATGTTCTTGTTATATACTCTTGCGATAAAGAACAATTCATGATGCAAGCACTCTCCACTTTGACCTTTCTTATTGACCATTTCACATTATACAATAACCTTTTGGAACGGTTCCGTATTGTTTATTTTCAATATAATCAGTAAAGAGAATAGAACAAAAGTTGTTTTCCGATTCCTATGGGTATATATATAGACTCAGCTTTAGTATCGACTAATTTTTTCGATGGTTTCGCGGAATCTCGATGTGGCAAACAATTCGTCGACTCACACGCCTAGTGTTTCAATTTTACTCTAGGCAAGCAATATCATTAAATACTATACTTTTTCTCACAAAACTTACATACACAAGTGTACTCCGTGCGCAGAACAAGACGATTTCATCTCACATCGTGCATGCAAATAAAAAAAAACACTTTTTGCCTAAAGTGCTCCTATATTCGGAATTGAATTGTTTCGTGGCAAAAATGAAAACTTTGCGTTTATTGCAGAGATCCCGTTTGCTTTCTTCCACGAAATGATTCTGCCCAGCTGCCATATATAGTGCCTAACGTGTGCGATATTCTTCTAGAAACGAATTTATTTTTTTAGCGTTACAATTTATTAATAGTGGCAGGGTATATTTTAGGGGGGGGGCTTGTGAAATCTAATAAGGAAAAGGCTTGTACATGGGCATGCATATACGTAGCATCCTATGTAGAAGTGCTTCAGCTTGTGAAAATAAATGAAAGTCCATTCTTCTTTTTGAAAATAAAAACATTTGCCAGCTCGTAATTCCGATTTGAATGCAAAGTGCTGCTGTAACTCAGAACTATACCAAAGTAGCCGCTCAGATCCGCGCGTACTTAAGAACAGATATTCTGTTCTTGTCAGGTCAAGTGGACTTAATTTTCAATATCGTGGCGCCTATTCATCACGTCAACCCCTTTTGAAACTCTCAACTTTGTCTTATACAGAGTTCATGTAAATTGAGCTCCATTTTTACAAATGTTATTCTATCTGTGAGTAAATGGACTTAGCGTATAATCGGTAAAGTAAAGAAATGAAAAACGAAATTATGTATATATTTCAATATAATACTTTGTATGCGCGTATATTCATGTTAGTGAGGATGTAAATCTTTTAAAATTTAATTTATTGCAAAAAGACATAAATCCATATAATAAGATATTTGTTTTAAATTGTTTCAACGTTATTTGAGTGTTTGTGTTTCTGTTTTAATATCAGAACAACAGAGTGCTCTCTATTTTAAATGTAAAACGGTCACATTTATTCCGGTGTATTTCATATGACTCGATCCCTCGGCGTCACAACGTTGACTTGAATTGTTGAAACATTTGTATAAGCAGAGCATTTGTGGTGCAGTGCAATATCAGCAGCTAGACTTTATTAGAGAGTTGGTGAAGGAAGCGTCATGCGCGCGAACCAAGGGTGTGCAAAAATAGATGGCGCTTCATGACGATGAAGAATACGTGTTGTTCAGACGTCGACAATTTCCGCCTCGCAAACCCTTCGGTTGACAGTATCATACGATATCCGATATTGCATGGTTTTCCATAGCAAACCTCGCATCAACCTTTAATTGTGTACATCGAATCAAAATTCTTGACTGAGGCTGATTCATAACGGTTGTGCAGTGAAAAACGCACACCCAGTCGAAATATTACTCGAGTCATATCAAATTAATGGGCAATCCATTCGAGTTTTTAATTTATTTTGTCTCTTTACTTTAGTTTAGGTCCGACAAAATATTGTATTTTATAAATTCATTCAGTGTTTTTTTTACGTATACTGTAAGTTAAACACTTGCCCAATGATGAGTAATTTATTAGCATATAATACAAGTGCAAAAATAAATAACACCGCCTTAGCTTTAATAGAAAGCAGTAACTATATTAAATTCACAATCGGGGAAGGTAAGAACAATACATTAGCAATATTATACAGTGAATTTTTCAACTAAACTCTGCAAATCTAGAAATCGATCGTAAAACCGGTCATCGACTGACGACGAGATGGATTTCAACAAGCACATGATACGGTCCAAATCCGATTTTGTACCTGCCTTTTTTTCGATTGATGTGGATTTGACACAAAAAATCCAGTTTTCACTTTTGCATTCATTCTTTAGAGTGCCTCTGTTGCAATGGCGCCAGTTTGTTTATCCCATCAACAGCATTGGGGAAGGACTGGGATAGAGGGGACGATAGTCGCGCCATCTTCCCGAGAGGCTGTTGCCATAGAATTTTTATGTCGCAACTGGGGAGTAGGTAAAATGCATTTCCAAAGCGAAACGAGATGTAAAAATGTGCACGGAACAATTTCAAATTGGTTATTTACTTGGTCGATCGGTCCATTGGAGTTGCGCCTTCCAGGCTTTGTAGATCAGTGGCGGACAAACAGTAATGCGTCAAAACCACTACTGGTGAACAGCGTGTCGTTGAATTACGATTGCACTTTAGATTATTAGCGTCACCAGAATTTTCAAGAACATTAACTTTGATTAAATGTGGGCAGATAAAATAAACAAGGAAAAGATACAGTACACTGAAAGTCAGATTTAAAAACAAAACAAGCGTATATAGTTAGAGGACATCGAAAATATAATGTTTAAAGATTCATTTTATGAATTTGAGTGCACCAATCATCAATTATTTATTTTTATTGAGATCTCAAGCGTAACAACATGTCGATTACGGAATGAAGTAATTTAATGGAGTGTCAACAAACATATTCATCAACATTAAATTTTAATTCCGACGATTCGTCGTAGCCCAGTCGGTACGTATTGCGACTGACTGTGGCTCGGCGGTTCCTGGATCGATTCTGGGCGAGATCTCTCGATTATTCGATCTCAGGGCAGTGAACAATGAACAGCTATCTCAAATATACTCAAATTTCGTTATATTTAAATATAATAAAAAAATTGGACATGCACATATCCAACATAATAAATTGTAACTTGAATGTCGCGTATCCTGCATCATGTCGTTAACCCTTCCTATAGATTTAAACTTGGTGTTTCTTGAAGGACATATCAAGAGTGGAGGGCCAAAAAGTTATTGCACCGCCATTCTACGGACTACATACAAAATATATGAATGCGAAGTGGCTGGGCGCGTAATTTTGGCACTATATTGGAGAGGCGATGGAATAAGGCATGGCGGAGGTGGTGGTGGTGGTGTTGGTGGTGCCGGAGGAGTGTGTGGGGGGTGAGGGGCACATACGAAAAGGCGGACGCCAGTTAACGCGTGCGCACGTGCTTGTTTTTACGAGATTCGCTTGTTTTATTCGCATTCAGTCTCGTTGACGTCACTACTGTCCGCCTTCCCAATTCTATGTGTTTATTATGCTCGAACGATCGAAGCACTAGATGGCGACGGCGGCGCATGCTAAAGCAGTTCTTACACTGGGAACAGCCAATTTCCAATCTCTCGCTCGCTTTCTTTTCTCTATGGTGGTGGCTCGTCGCTCCTTTGGGTTCTTCTCCAATACAAGTATACATACATGTACATGTACATGCAACACGCAGTATTGCCGAAGAAATGATGCTGCGCTCACGCGTATGATGTGGTCTTGGTTAATAATATAGTCACCATAGTGTATACAAGTATATCTTGCTTTCAGTATATAATAGTTGTTTCGCCATTTTTTCACAAATGCTGTGAAACGTTGAAATATTCTCTATATTTAATAAAAAATTATATGACATTTTTTGGGGGGGACCACGGGATACGACTGCCACTGGTGTACAAAATAATCGTAACATAGTGTTGCTTCTAAGTTACATTCCATTTTTAATCGATATTCTGTCTGGTAAATACAGTATTGATAAGTCCTATCATAACATAGTGTAATGATAGGCATAGTGTTGCTTCTAAGTTACATTCCATTTTTAATCGATATTCTGTCTGGTAAATACAGTATTGATAAGTCCTGAAATGGCAAAGTTGATTTGTGTTTATTACTTTATCAAATTTGATATATAATAAGCACAGTTTTGTGTGCTCCTGGCGGCACATGACTTCACTGCTTGAATGGAAATAAACTCACGCCATAAGCAATTTTAGCTTTTTTGCCAGCGTTCAACAATTGTAAATAATTGTAATTTTATTCTATAAAAAGTTCTTGATTATATTTGCGAAATTTTAGAAATGCTAGGATAGATAAAATAAGTGTAATTATTTTTTAAACTTAAAGGATAACATACATGTCGATAATATTCTTTTGAAAGGCCCTCAAAAATTGTCTTACTAATGTGAAGGCCCAAAATTTCACGTCTTCAATGTAATCCTATATTATGTAACTGTTTATAAATGTAATATTCTTGAAGACGTTCGAATTAAATTTAAAAAATTGTCTCTAGCCTATGTTTCATATTTACTCGTAGGTTGGGATCTTTAACGTGCACCTCGTACTAGTCACGGACCCATGACTTCACAAGTACAGCTGTGGTCTCGGCTGGGATTAACTACTACACGAAACTGCACCTCTAGATGCACATAAATAACGAATGGTTCTCTCAATGAAAATCTCCCAAAATCAATACAACGTAATGAAACTCAATAACTTCATCAGCTGTGACAAAATAATATGTCATAACCTATGTGTAATGAGTGAGGCTAGTTTTCATTCTGTTTTCATGTGAACACTCGTTTAAATTTAATTTAATTCTCAATTCCTGGATGCATGCCTAGTGTTCTGTGGATTAAATATTTGGCAATTTTTGAAAACTGCTTCAAATATCAATTTTGGATCACTTGAAAACATTCACAGGGCATACGTATTATGTCGCTTTGCGATTTTTGTCCTTCAGTGGTATATTTGTATCGGGAGACTCGAGCGCGAAGCGTGAACAATAAGTTGGTGGGAGGAGGGCATTTTTTCATAGCCCAGAAGATCCAGTGCACTTCATTCGGCTTATGGTTTATGAGTGCGTTCAGAGCGCTCTGCGCTCGCATAAAAACATTGCTTCCGGAATAGCTTATTCGCCAGCCAGCATTATGACACGGGGCAGTAATCCAGTACGCAGGCCGTGGACTGGATGGAGTCCATAGTCGGGCTTCACTATGTGTGTGTGTGTGGTTACACTGATGTGTGCATGCAAGTGATGGGTGCTTAACGTGTATGCAGAAAAAGGCGGGGCGCGTTTGCGTATACAGACGTTGAACGTCCAATACGCAACAAGACACTAGACCACGTTGAAGTAAACTCTGTATATGCATTGGTGAGACATATTTAGAATACCGAAATAAGAATTTCCTGGTTGGAATGTCAACCACCATAGCTTTTGGCTCAATTTGTATGTACAGATATCACATTTGAGATATAAATTCTTTGGACGGTAGAACGTTACCGAGCCAACAACAAATAAATACTTTGCTTGCAATAATGTCAGGAATCGCATCTCTTAAGATGATTACAGATGTTTTCTGTATAAGAGCAAATTTTCTTTTTTTTCTTTTTTTTCTTTTTAATTCACTGAAGTGACGAGTCACAACAGGAAGATTTTGTACCCCTATCAGTGCTTAGGCACTATGTGAGAGGCACATTTTAACCAGTACTGGTGAAAATGTCTCCGAGCCAAAACCTGCGCCGGGAATCGAACCCGGGACCGCTGAACCACAGTCCGTCGCTTAACCAACTGCGCTTCGACGGGTCGTACTTCAATTTCAACTTCAAATCAGTTCATCAAAGACAAATGGAACTAAAAATGTGAAACGGATCCCGCGATTGTGCGTCAAATTAATTTCTAAAATAATTTTGTTAACTAAAATGTTGAAAAAAGAAAAATATGTATAATGAAAATGCCGACTTAGTCCACGTTTGGGATTCCTCAAAGCCAATTCTTAAAAATGTCTTAAACGTGGGTTAAGTCTCTGTTTGCTTAGCGGCACTAATAGAACATGCAGGCGTGCGCTTCATGCAATCCTTGTCGAGCAGCTGGTCCCGCATTCAAAATGGCTGAAAGACCATGCTACAGATGTTGATGAAGTAGTTGTTTCGTTCCGGCTGCTCCGTTCCCTTTATATGGAAGATATTGTTTCATCTTTTTCTTGTTTGAATATTCAATTAATCTTAGTTATTACTGAAAATCGATAAAATTTTGCTTCTTCTGGTTGCCTATTTATAACAACGAAACTGAATAGCGGCTGAAATGTTGTGCGACGTTGCTTGCATTAGTACAGTATTGTCATAATGCATTTTGCCTATTGTTCAGCTGTATTCTCAACAAAATTATGAAATAGTGTGTCTCCTCTTAGCCAAGCGAGCATTTTATTGTGTAACTGCTTATGAGTAAACCTTTTAATGCCCGTCGTTCACATGTTATAATTGATCGAAAGAACCGAAATTGTTTGTACCCGTTCGCCGAACGGGCTTTCTACTGTTTTTCCCTGTTACGAATAAGCATATAATATTTGGTTAGTACCTTAGTTCAATGGTTCGTAAATTTTGCAATGTTAAGGCTTTTAGAATTCGGAAATTGTTTGGTTTCTGAGTTTCAATTTAATTGGATAATGAGAGTTTTCACAGATAAATTTGTATTCCAGATTTTATTGATCTGTAAAAATCTTTTTACTGTATGACTTCATCGGTAATGATCCGTTAACTGTCTAAGAGCTCAAAGGAAATAAATCGGAATCTGAAGTAATTTAAATTAAGTACGTTGAAAGGAGCGCTTAATGGTACTTCTATGGTACTCCTATACGTACATCAGTTATAGAAGAAACGATTATCCCAATGTTCAATAATTTTTATGGACCTATAGGCATGTAGGTTTTATGGTCTTCATTTTCAAGTTCTCTCTCTAAAGAACTGTAATTAATTTTAACCTGGAGTCAATGTCTTGAGGTGCTCTGAAAAAAGCCATTCTTCGTTCCCCCCACCCACGCTCTCTACTCGGTAGACCTTCGTCAAATGAGTGTAATTAGTTCAGAAAACGTACGTTTGACTTTTCAACATTCACCTAGCTACGTGTATAACGTACATGTACTTGAGGAGTAATGCCGTTTATAATTGGCTCGTGCCTTAAATCGCGTCTATGAGCCGCGCGGAGGGTCGATACTTAAAAAAACGGAAAGTCCATACAGTATAATTTTGCAGACATATCTTTGCAGACATAAAAAATGCAGTTAAAATTAAAGCTCTTATTCGTTTTGGAAGAATGATTCGTCGGTAATTTGGCACCGAATAAAAAGGCAGCTAAGCGTGAAGTCGACCGCGAGTTTTTACAACCTTTTGGCAATTACGTAGCTTGCATCATAGCTGAACTCAATGCCCCCTTGCCAATATCCACAGGCAGGAAAGTGCATATAGCTGCACCTATACTTGGAAACCGCGAAAAGAAGTTGAGAAATTCGTGAATTTGCTCATCATTTGCGACGTAATTTCTATATTATCTTTCTGAAGAACATGAGTTATAAGCATCTTAGATTAACAGTTGACTCTAGATAGAAAAAATATTATTTTTTTACTGTTTGAGCAAAGCAGAAGGTTTAAACTCTTTGTGATCTTTAAGGATCTGTTATTGATCTCTCTGTTCTATAAACGACACAGAAATGTTTTTTTTAGTTTAAGAGTTTCGTCTCATTTTGGCTTCTTTGAAATGATCAAGAAAACATTGGATTTTCACCATTTGACCTAATTTTGACTTTGACTTATCTCGCCCTTACAAAACTGATATCATTTTCATGTTACAATTTTGATTAAAATATTATATTGCTATCATATTTTTTATCTTTTTTCATTTTATCTTATTTTCATATCCAGTCTCGAATTAATAAAGCATAAACGGACCGTCATTTGGAAAACAAATTGCTCGATTATTGCCAATTCTTTGAAAACTAATACATTTAAATTGCTGAAGTGTCTCTTACGAAAAACTGTCCACAATATTTAATGAAAAGTTGATAGAAAAGTTGATAAAAAGGTTTATTGGCTATCTCAAAATATCGTCAGGGCCCTGAAAGGTTACCATTCATCGTCCTGTCATTTAAAAAAAAATTCATAGCGTATTTTTAATAAAATTTTAAAAATGAGCGAAACGCCTGAGAAAACAGAGAACATACAGGGTGCTTCTACAGGTATTTAACCGAGATTGAATGAATACAGTGTAATGGGTCACTCCTAGTCTCCGCTAACACAATAGTGCAGCGTTACGACCTCAGTCGACCCGCACGGGAACGCCGCGGCAGTCAACTACTCTTCACACACTTTTATGTACATGTTTACTTTCATTAAGATGACATGACCACCCACCGAGAACTAATGACTGGGGCAACATACTTCCAGACATCTTTCACTGTGTTATTTTTTTTTTGCTCCAACCGCGAGAAAATTAACAAACGACAAGATTGAGAAGCGGTTAATAAATTTGACGCGGTGGCCTCAATATAGTTGTGCCACGACCACACTAGGTTTACACATCAATTTACTGTGCTGTTGAGATGGATCGTGAAGATTGGTGATAGTCACTGTATCAAGAATGCGACTTCGCGTGATGAGGTTAACAGTGACAAGTGAGACTCTATCATGGACAATTTAAAGAGAATCCGTTACACGCTCTTTGTTGTATCGTCCTTGTGGATGTATGACTCGTTGTAGCCCAGTAGGTATTGCGACTGACTGTGGCTCAGCGGTCCCGGGTTCGATTCCCGGTGAGGGTTCTCGATAATTTCCATCCCGAGGTACTGGTGAAGATTTGTCCCTCTCATAGTACATAATCATCAAGAGTGGTACAGAAGCGCCTGTAGTGCAGAGACGAGACTACGTACAGTGATGGGAAATAAAATTAATAAAATGTTTAGTTTATTGCGGGAGAGACAGAGGCTAGTCACCTTTACTTTGTTTTGTTCACGCGAAATTGCGTGAACAAAATCTCGTGGTGCAGGTCCCAGGTCAACCACGGTGTTCATAAATTAACATTTTGTAAATACGGAGCTTTGCTTTTGATTAGCATTAATACCTGGTACCTGTATGAAATAGTTCTCGAATACAATCTGCGTTAGCATAAGTTAGCATGCTCATATGTTGCCATTGTGATGTTCATTAAATGTTGTTTGCCCATACGGATACCATCTTGCTCTGAAAGGCAGCTGACATTCTTGTTCATAAGTTTGGCTATAGATAAGTTAATGAGAAATCTACATAAGCGAGTGTGCAATTAACATTCAAATTCATCTGTAAAACGTGTCAGAGGCATGAGGGTATTTTGCCATTTGGCATTTGTATGTTTAAAGAATGTCTTCGCACTTTTTTTTTTTTTTTATTAATTCACCGAAATGACGGGTCACAACAGGAAGATTCTGTACCCCTCTCAGAGCTTAGGCCCTATGTGAGGGGCACGAAGGGCACTTCACAACACTACCTGTCAGCTAAAGTAAACTTTAAAATTAGATCATATATATAATTAAACTATGTTCACAAAACTCGTCATTGGAGAGGCAATTTTATAATTAAATTAATTTTGGAAAAATCTAGATTTAGAAAAAAATGTGGATTGCTGGTCACCCAATGTTTTGACGGTCGAAACTGATGCCAAAACAATTTTTCTATTACAATACAGAGCGTTTCTGTACAGATGAAAAACATTAAAATTAGTAGTGATACATACAATATGACTCGAATATGTAGATTTAATACGTGAGTATAGTGTGGTCAGTCATTGAGATTCTTACAGATAGCGTTCCTGTCGTCGTTTTGTTGCCTGTAACTTTCGGATTATGCCGCTATCTAACGTTGTTTTTTCAATTTACGTAAATAGAAATAAAGATGGAGAACCAACCTCGGGCCAATACCACTGTGGCGGGGGGGGGTGGCAGCGACGGCGAAAATGTGGTTTTTACCACGAAGCCCATATTCGCTAAATAATCATGTGAAAAGTGACGCTCCTTCTCTCCGGCATGTGCGGTATAGCCGAAATTATTAATGACGTAGAACGGTCGCTCGCTTATTATGCATACAGGTCGGGGACGCGCGAGAATATCAAAACGGAACATGTGAGAGAAATCCATAATTAAAAATGCATATCTCCATCGTTATAGGCACCATAGACTGGCTTGACGTGCGTCTCGCTGAGAACGCCAACTTAAGCGCTAGACGGTAGCAATGCTGAACCATAGGAAGTATTACGTGGCCGGAAGGTTAGTCTCCTGTTAGCATAGGCGAACGAGGGCACCCGCCCAGGGATCATACTAAAAGATTCAAGAAGGACATTCTAATTTTTCTTCAATTTACGTATAGCATTAATTTGTAATTATTTGTTTTGATTGGCGTAGCTGTTTGTATTTTTAACGAATTTAAAATTCAATATATCTCTGGTAATTTAACACTACTTACCTTGACTTACTTGATTTATTGCGGAGCAACGGTGTGTACAAAATTAATCATGTAGCCATTATTATATATGTTTTAACTCTACACACCAAAGAAAGGTAGAAAGACGTCAATTGTTTACTTCTGCCCAGGGCAAATCGTTCGTAAAGGAATAACCGTTGTACAGTATAAATATTTCCGTATCAAATGGGTGCTCCTCGCATACAAATTCACAGCTAAGCTACTGATCAGACTCGAGTCGGCGTGAAACTGAATCTGAAAAAAAAATTATTGCTGCTGAACTTTATCATCATGAGACCCCCGGCCGTTCTCTCGATTACCATGTAGGGTCACTCAATTGGGAGATCACTCTTCACACATGGCAATGCTCCTTATTAAGACAATTACGACAATTAAGGCAGCATGATTTTTAGTAAGTAACCCGGTAAGGCCCAGGACGATAATCACCGCCCAAAAATGCATCCGTTAATTGAAGAGAGTTTGATCATAATCGATAAAACTGGCGAAATATTCGAAGACGATACCGATATTGGTCACTGACAGTTAACTGACAGTTAATGTTGGTGCAGTGGCCTCTTGCGGCGTTAAAGAAAATTTCCTGGATCGCTGCAGGTATATATGTAAGATTCGTGACTGGATAATAACTTACGTGAAACGTACCATTTTCAAATTTGTTGCGCATTAAAGATCCCTACCTGGGCAGTCTAATCTAATCAAAATTACCAGGTTACCCTTCGGGCACTTTGAGGATGGGTTAACAAAGCTAGTAAGCCTCCTAAGCAAACATTGAAAAGAATTTGACCGCTTAACATGTACATGATATAGTACAAGCACGACTTCCACTGCTTTCCTTCTCTTCCAAAGAAAAACGCACATAGGAAATGTGTGCCACCTAGTGATAGAGCACAGAGTGCATAGACGTTATTATTTTTTATGCTTGCTTGGTTTTCGTATTGTATTATTTGGATATTTTATGTCGTGAAGGAAGGTTGGTTAACTCGTTACGTGTTACGTGCGTATGTGTGAACTGAAGGTAACGGACGCGGGCATTGGCGCGTCATTCCATACGTGCAAAAGTTTGCATCTCACCCCCAACTCTCCCTCCCTCCTCTTCACCCACTAAATGTGTTTCCCAAGTGGGACATTAACATCCGAAAGTGAGATACCGTTCGTTGAATGCGCCAGCCGATGTTAATGATCGCATCGTCCGTCCATCACACTAAAGTTCCAGTGTATAGACGAAAAGGTGCCGTCAATTGCTGCAGTAATAGGTTATTGTTTATTTGCCAATTACGACTAAATCAGCATTAACAATTAGGAGTGGCTTAGTTGGCGTGTGACCGTTTGTTCGCGTGTTTGAATCGCCGCTGGTGATGGGTGGCCAACATCATATAACGACTGGTAACAGGATTGGTAATCGTCAAGGCGACCGACATCTGCCTTTTTGACGGTGTTGTGAGATCGTCCTGTAAAAACATTATTTGAATTTTGCTAAATCGATTCCAAGGAGTGAATTGTTGTGATAAGTTAAACATTATTTTTGATTGTCTTTTTTTCGGATGCTCCACATTTTGCACTCCACAATACCCTCACCCCTTTCGCATCACCTCATCCGCCCCGCCCCCCGACCTAATTTCATATGCGCATCAGATTCGACGTTTTGTTGTAATCTCGATTCGATCTCATAATTTTGGAAAGTAGAAAGTAAAAAGTAAAAATTCTGGAATCAAATGATATAATTTAAATTGTGTGGACACCAAATTTTATGTTTTCTGGGCACAATGTTGATAATAATATATAAGGGAATTGCTAGGACTGCAATTAAAATCGGCAACAAGATCGTCAATAAACCTAAATTTAAACTTAGGTATATCAACATTATTATTATTTACATCGGTATCATATCTACTATTTTTGAATAAAAATGTTGATGTCTGATGAAAGCATAACGTAACTGTAAGATATTTTAATATTTAAACTAAACTACATGTAACTACAAATTTGACTAGGCTATATAATTTGGAGATTACGCACGAAGATCCGCGGTTTATTAGGGCATACCGGTTATTTGCCAAATCCTATTGTCATTTCACACCAACTACATTTTGCAATTGAACCATTAACTGAGTTTAGTTGTCGATTCTGATATAGTAAAATTTACAGGTTTACGTTTACAGTAATCAATAATTGCTCTAAATAGGTCATTACGGAATTGAAAAGTATTGCTCTGAGCAGACCATTTTTACGTATACGTTATGTGTCGCTGAAAAGAGCAACTCCCTGTACTTCTGGAACTCCAACAAAAATAACTTGCTTCGGTCTCTTTTCGGATGCGCTTTTTCCAATCGACATATATTAGAACAAGCAGTTTTGTAGAAGTTGCTTAGAATATATTGGCTGAACTTGGAACTTGCCCGGTTGGATCCGAATAACCTGCAATAAGTGTCAGATCGGCGGCTTAAAAGTTGGCATTGATTTTAAATGATTTCAATTGCCAATTTGTTGCTGTCTGTGTTCCCATTGCACTCTACATGTACATGCAGCATGTGTTATAACCGACGGATCCGAAGCAAATTTCAAAAGCCAAATCGATAGTCGACACCGATTTAGGCCACATATTTTGCTGTACTGGCGACTTTTATCGTTTCGCGACTTGCTGAGCGAGCACATTGGTACCAGATAACCTGATCGTTTCCGTTTCTGGCGCCGGCCGAAAATCGAAGTGATGTCTGGATTTGGAGAAGGTTGCCTACTTTAGATATTCTTATACTCGTATGTAGGTGTTTTTTTAGAGTGGCGTGGCCATCGGTGCAGGAAAATAGCTTTATCCACAAGCTGTAAGCCAGTACGTGTACACTCAAAGCCACCTACGAGTACTGCGCTTTATTACTAGATGGCGCTCATTTCGTCATTGAACAGGAAACGGAAGGTTTCAAGACAAATGGCGTTTTTTCAGGCAAATCCAAATTCACCAGCTAGGAGCAATATGTAATATGTACATTTGGGATAGTTCGTTTATTAGTTCTCCGATCAACAATGTAATAAAACCCACAATGAGCCATTTTGTTTCTCTGGAACGCTACCAGATGGTGCAAAGAATTTTGATGCACAACGGTCATAGCCCATAGGTAACACTCAAAGCCACCTACGAGTACTGCGCTTTATTACTAGATGGCGCTCATTTCGTCATTGAACAGGAAACGGAAGGTTTCAAGACAAATGGCGTTTTTTCAGGCAAATCCAAATTCACCAGCTAGGAGCAATATGTAATATGTACATTTGGGATAGTTCGTTTATTAGTTCTCCGATCAACAATGTAATAAAACCCACAATGAGCCATTTTGTTTCTCTGGAACGCTACCAGATGGTGCAAAGAATTTTGATGCACAACGGTCATAGCCCATAGGTAACATTTTAAAACGTTGTTAGGTTCATTTGCGGGTGAATATATTTTGGCTCGTGAAAAAGCAAATACCTATTCACGAATCATTTCCCTTTCGGGAAATTTCGGGCCTTATAACTTTTCTAGCAATTGAATTCCGTGTATGTCTAGCCTCCATACATGAAGCTAGTACTTTTTCGGGCAGTGACCTGGAGTTTCGTTTAGAGTTATCGTATTGATTTACATGGGTACTGTCTTCATTAATTTCAGCAGGTGGCTTAAGCACGCTATCCGTTATCACCTTAGCAGTTCCCAAAGGGATGTGTGTTCTATGGATCGGTTTTGCGTACTAGCCTAGCTAGTTTGACGCGTCTATGCACATTAGTCAGACACGGATGCGCTAATAGGTAACGCCGAGATTAAAAAAAAATATATATGTGTTTTTTTTGTAAAATACACCAATCTACCTTGTGTATGGTAGCGAGTAATTAGCGTGTGGTGAAAACAAATTCCGCTTGAAAAGACGGTAATAAATCGGATAGACCAATTAGAGGTAATCCTATTTATTTGGCAATACCTGTTCATCACTTTGTTCGTTAATGGTCTTCCATAACACTGCACTCGCCATATCCTCATGAGTCCCACACCTAAACGGGACTGTTTCCTTGGCGTTATAGAATCAAATTCTTTCGTAAAAATAAAATAATCATAAGAAATGCTGATTCGCCAGGAATTAAGATAAAAATTAACAATCAGAGGACGCACACACCCGCCGAAATTGCATGCAACAAGCAATTTCACCTCATTTCATGACAAAGAGAGCAGTTTTTTAAAAAATTTAAATCAACTGTAGTCAACCGTACTACAGACGTTCAGTACCACCGAGGGACGAATTTTCACCAGTACCCCGGGATCGAAATTTTCGAGAACCCGCGCCGGGAATCGAACTCGGGATTGCCGAGCCACAGTCAGTCGCAATACCGAATATTTTGTATCCTACTTTTCGCATATAGAGCGTTCTTTTTGAGAGGTCGTTTCACTTTTGAGATCTCAGTTTCCTTAGAATATAACGAATGGCGCCGACCATTTAAGTTCGTTGGACTTTTCAAATATGCTAGGGATGGGCGCATTGCGCCTTTGAGTACGCCGTAGCATTAATACAAGTTGGAAGATCGAACTGTTTTAAACGTGAAACGCAACCCTCATTCATCGTCCCATCGTGTTTGTTTGTACACCATAGTTCGAATTCGTTAAGGTTCCCAATTTCCAAAGGCATTCACGGGGTCCAAGGACGACACACACTGAAATGCGCGGATATCTGCGTCACAGTACATGAGCAGCTGTTTTCATTATAGATATGCTGGGTTTTAATGAAGCTCTCTAAAATCAGTGATTTCGTTTCGCATTAATAGTTAAACTAGAGGCGGGCGTCGTGTTTATGATGTTTTCCGAAACGCAGGACGGGCGATTAAAAGAGCTGTTACAACTTCTGTATAGGCCTACAGGCAAGACAAATTCGCCGAGATAAGCTCATCATCACAGGCGTCCATTCGTTCAGTATTGCTAAGCGTGGACATATTTGTTTGAAGTTCCATGACAATCGCCGTATTGCAGTTGGTTTAGGTAAAGCTTACTCGATATGCATATTAGATCATGGTATGCAAATTCATGCGGCACATTAACGCATCAATTAAGCAAATACATTTTTATTATTCTTTCAAGCGTGTTGAATATGTACATGAATTAGTAGATATTTTATAAAAGGGCTACTTCATCCTAGGCACCCTAAATTGAAATCTTCAAGTCCGTTATTAATTATATGAGTTATATGATTTTTACATTTTCTTGAGATCCATTGATTAATTTTATACTGTGGACATGCGCAATGCATGTAGGGAAGGTGGACGTTTTGAGACTAGACAGCTAAAAAACCACCTTAACAAACATTTTTTGTATGTAGGGAATGTGTGGTACTCGTCAGGTGGCGATACTGTCGAAATGGGGCCACCTGCACTGCCGCGTTAGGCTCAATCGGGCTTGAGTTAAGTTTGCTTGACCAGTGTAACAAAGGTGTTTAATCAAAGAAGATGAGTATAAATTGATAAAATTCTATATAATTCTATATAACACATACGTATGAAGCTATTTAAGCAGTGTCGCTGCTGACAAACATCAAAGGATGATCAGCTTTTAAAATCAAATTGTACATTGAACAAAGCACACTGAGAAAAGTACATTGAGCAAAATGCTATTTTGCTAACTCAAATATCTCTTATGGTTTTCTGGGAAATTTGCGCTCAAATTCTGGAATTCAGGAAAAGAGATCCCATACTATGTCTATCAGGTCTTAGGCGGTTTCGTTAGGAATGTTGGCATCCCTTTGATGCTATAAGGCGGATTGATCAGTCGAGTATTGCTTTATTAAAAATGTTTCGACCGCTTTCGAACATCGGCGAATGTAGATTAGTTGGATGAACGGTTGCACGCTCTAATATTGATAGCTTATTTTCTAAAGCAACCGCTGTGGTTCAATTGAAAATAGATGTGTGTAGTGAGTGGTAGGCTTCTCCACTTTGTGAAGAGAGACATCTTTAGCGAATGTCTTTGGATGGTGCCAGATGGCAAACTAGTGATTCGATGGTTCTATATTCTCTTTCGCGCAGATGAGAGCGCAATTGACTCCGACGACGATTTCTTTTGCTTATTTTTGGCTTATTTTTGGCATATTTTTGTAATTCACCAATTGCTATGAAATGTCCCATGAATGCAAATTGTGGCGACTTTCAACTCAAGAATCAGTGCCATGTTTGGCTTAGTTTCTCTTCAATTGTAACATAGTTCGATTCTATTCAGTATAAATCCTCTATAAATGCAGCTGCACTGTTTGTTTGGGTACCTCTCTGTTAGCTGTTATTCTGATTTTGTTCTTTTTCCTGCTTTACAGTGTATTTTTACCAATCTGATAAATAAAGTAATCATATTATGGAATTTAAATTATATGAAATAATCTTAAATTTTGCATACGCCAATTTCACATCGACAATTTTGTATTTCGGAAACACGGGTTTTTCGGTTGATCGCTCAAATATATTTTTTGCATATATTGTAACTTACTATAATTCAGTGAAACCTGTTAGCATAAATAATAACCGATTATTTTGGTAACTGCATGCCAAAATTAATTGATATTTTAATTAAAAAGCTTAAAATATGTCAATTGTATTATCGTTGGTAAAACAGACCAAAAAAATTAGTGATACTATTTAAGACAACTATGTTTGCAGTGTGACTGCCAAGGAAGAAAAGAAGAGAAATGTGAGTTATTGTTGACTTTTTTTCTTCCTACTTAGGCATGACATTCCCAATGAAAGTAAATCAGTCGTTGAAATTAGTCGCGGATGCTCTCACGCAACAATTTATCCGCTCGAGAAAGAAAGCAAAAAAAAGCTATTGCCGAGTCATCATGCATGAATCATGATGCTCGACAAAAAGTTAAAACTTCTTAGCAATTCTTTTCTCGATGTACATGATAATGCGCTTGTACAAGTACGGTATATTATGTAACGTGTAATACGAGCCGTGTGCCGTTTTACTTCTAGTGCGTGAAAAATGTATAACACCACTTTCCTCGAAATAAATTATCGACTACCGAAATTTTCCACTGGGGAGCACATAACTTAACCTAGATGATTCTTCGGGTATAATTTGAATAGGCCCTCTAATAGGATGCGCGGAACACTTTCGATCATTTTTTCATTTTTGAAATAGGAGCATATTGCATCACTGAATGTAGGCGTACATGTATATGCTGTATGGGGTCCTTGGGTCAACCTTCATCGGCTCTTTCGCGAATTGATGCCGTTACAATTCTGAAAAAGATATGCCTTTAATACGAGGATATTTCATTCTCTCGCATCTTCAAAACACTCTTGAACGTGCAGAAGAAATTGAATTTCCCATATATATTTTTTGATATTTTAATCTAACGCACCTTTGGCAGAAAAAGTAAGTATATTTGATGTTATGTTTTCTTTATCTACCATACATGCTGGAAAACTATTTACCAGCATTTGAGAACATCTAATGTAACACATGTAAAATAACAAAAAAACATTAATAATGAGCATTAAAAAAATCGTTTGCAATTCATCGACATGATATTATTCAATTTTAATTTTTACGATGCAATTGTTGGATATTTGTACAGATTTTGTTGTTTTAGGATCAACTAAAGGCAATAAAATATTTATTAATAAATTTATTTTTCTCTCATGCTAATAATTTTAGCAGATTATATGCTACGATGCATTCAAATAATTAGAAATTCAACGCATTTTGTCATCTATTTCTATGAGCATGCATGTACATGTATATTCAATAGATTACATGAGCCGGTATGATGTGGGTGCTACCTTAGAACATGAGGACTATGGATTGGTTTAACGGCCATATAAAACCTAATCTTGGACAAATCTTTTGACTGTAATTTTTTTCGATGGGCTTTCTACGACATGGAACACATTCGTACGACATCCCAGAGTATAATTACTCGTTTAGATGATTAGCAATCGGACTAGGAAACCAGCGTTGCTCTCTCCATCATACCTGAAAAAGAAACCTAAAAATTTGAGAAACGTTGATCATTACTTTATATCTATGCGGTTTGAGAGCAATTAGACGCTTACAACAATAAAATATATTTTCATTAACATAATCAATGATTCAATTCCTGAATAAACTTACGACACTCAACAACTTATTTATTTATTTATTCTATAGAATACAGATACATATTTATAACAATTTTAGTTTCAAGTGTCAATAGTACGTGCAATTAAAAGATGCATCACATGACACACAAGGAATCGGATACTATCATTTATTATCTTTAAATAATCCTCGCCTAAATAACAAACGAGAAAGTTATCTATACATTATCGCTTGTTCAAGTTAGCAAATTCGTCTGAATTTCGTACCTATGGGGATGGTGTCAAAAAACTAGTCTTTAATCTGCTACTTTAAGATAAACCTGTACATGTATAAGGTTTTAATCGTTATACCAAACGTGACACCTGCGAAACACTGCGACGCTTTGCAGCCTCCTGTGACTCGATTACAAATAAACAAGTGAATTGATGGTCAACAGAGACCTGATACAGACATTTTGGCATATGTGAATTCGGATTCTGCCTATCTCTTTGGACAATTTGCAATTGTATGTCATCAACGTTATTATTAGTTTAGAGGCTCTACTGTACGATAAAAAAGATGCAAATTTGTATTTGATTCTTAAAAAATATATGATCTACGGCCGGTAGGTTAAGATCTGAGAAATTTGTCGTATTAAGAAGGTTGCTACAGAGTTCTCCGGCATAATAATAAAATGTTCCTAAAATTATAATCTGCTAATGTGCATGCACGAATATATTCGAAATGTTTACGGAATCTGTGGGTCTCAGCACAGTATCACTGAATTACATTATATCCGATCTTTATATTCGATCTAAATTATAGTTGCGAAGTCTGTGCTCATGACGACACAATTTAGAAACTGCATCCGGGTACGGGGCTGCACTGCATAATAACGTCTCATATAGATCTTATCTGTTCTAAATGCAAATGGCAACCAAATCTGTCGCCGTGAGTTAGAAAGTATTGAAATATATTTCTCAGATGTGGTATATGAGTCTCACGAAAAAGCGTTTAGTGCTTTGGACGCGAAATCAGAGTCGTGTTTAATTTGTATATTTGAAAACCTGATTTCGGTCGCAGATACATTGGTCGAACTGACTTGCAATTTTCGCCGATGTCATCTAGATAATCTTAAGTTTTTGCTCCGCAGGTCACGTCGAATCAGGCAAGTCTGGCAACATTATTGTGGCACAAAAAAGCTAAAACCAGTTTGTGTTTATTTCTTTTCGCTATTCTTTATACACTGTGTTCAATAAAATGTGAATGTCAACACTGCACAAGTGCAGTCTATCCAAACAGGTAAAAGGGTCGTTGTATGAAGCACAATTATTTTAATGACCAAATACATACATTCTAAACAGCAATCCAATATCATATTGGTTCAACCGGTAAAAATTCTAATTAAATGTCAGGGGATTTACTCGTGGTCAAATTGGCATATGCATATTATTTTTTTTTTTACTTCAGAAATATGACAAGCGTTTGCTTTTGACGTATCCTGACATTTTAATTTTGACAAAATGTGAGAATCATACTATTTGATAAAACTATCCATTAATCAAACCTCATAGTTCACCATAAATAAATAATATTGACGCAATTAATGTGTGACATCTGAGCTCATCAATAACGATTATCACTTATTTAAACTCATATTTTATGTCTAGATCATTAACGGGCACGGCCAACAAGTGCACGACGATTTTGGACAAGACCCGCCTCCTCTTCGATCGCGTTAATGAATTTATTGCGCAAACTTTTAATTCTCCAACAATTAATTACCACACGTGCGGTCCAATCTGTCTTTGTACTCTTTTAGGAATAAAGCGGCTGGGACGAAGAAAAATGTCAGGCGCAGCTCTGTCCCATTAGAACAGAATGCGTTGTTCAGAGCAGAGAGCCACATGTATAGATAGATAGGTATTACGGTGCAAACGCTGGAGTCCTGCAGCAAACAAAATTGACGACGGCTTAGCGAAAGATAGAGAGAGACGTGGTTGATAAGTTGTGGAGCCATTGCCGAAAATGCCTCCAAGATAGAAGATGCCTACGTGGTGGTGGTCGGGGGAATGAGTAGGGGGGGGGTGGCAAAGTGGGCATACCTCAATTTCACGAAAATGGCTTTTACAGTGAATAGATGAGGCCACTTCATTAAGTGCTTACGTGCATCCATCTACAGTAGATAGACTGTAGCAGCATATAACTATGTCCTGCTGAGATCCCACGTCCTCACACGCAGGCAGGAATCATGAACATGAAATCTGGATCGATCGAACGGCTAACACCGTATCGTCACATCAAAAATCGCATGGTTTTAATGAGGTTCTGTAGAACTGTAGAAGTCACATGACCGCATTATAACATACAGTGTGGATCAATAGCGTCGTTGCCCTTTTCTTGTTAGGAGGTGGGCTTCTCATGCGCACAAGGGAGCTAGTAGTGATTGCCTATGTCTAGTAATTCGTGTGCCAGATTGTACGAAACATGTGGCTCGACTGCGGCAACAGCGTACAGGGTGACCAATTAAATCGGGGCAGTCTGGCTTACCGAAACCCCGATTGGTACCACTTAATTTGTACGAAGGCATTGTATTCAAATTAATTATGATTTCTTTGTTTTCGTACTATCAGTAACTTTTCAGTCAATTGAGATCTTCATTTTTTAAATAAAATATAGAATAATTTAGATTATCTTTAGAAATCTTAAGCGGATCATGTATGAGGTCATGAAAGCAGAAGATTAAGCGTCTACATAGGTACATTGTATGTTGATAAAGGCACATGTGCACATGTGTATGTTAGCGCTGCTAAACAGCAGGAAGTGGGTGAGTAATCAATGACTGCGAGTGGTCTTGTTTTCTGACAACAGCTCGCATCCTTCCGGGCGACTCGTGGCAACGAGAAACCCGTAATCTCCCCTTTAATTTCATCATCGCTCATTTCTCAAGACTGGATCAAGGGAAATCTTGAAATGAAACTCGATTCCAACAATCGTATATTTTTCGGTTGTCTTCACAATATCTGTGATCCCTGATCGTGGCGCTTGATTTTTTTATATATATAATTACATGGGGATTGCGTTTCAAATTATAATTGGAACAGTTGCGAGCATTTGCTTCTACTATTCGGCCGATTTACTTTTATTCGTATCATGGATTTTCTCAGTAAACAGTAAGACTTTCAGAGACTTTTTGAGTTTTCAGAAACATATATGATCTAATACATGATACATACACAGAACAATGCCTCCAACACATGTTTGCAAGCCATCTCACAATATTGAAGAAAAAATTATATTCCAGAAGTGTTCCGTTAAGTGCAAAGTTGGCGGTCGACCAGCGCGTCATTACTCATTAAGGATCCTGAGCCAAAATATGTATGTGATTATAACCGGGAGATACATTTTCGTCTTTCATATTCGATTCTTAAAATCAAATACGTCATATGCGCATGCGCACAAAACAGAATGAGTGGAATTGGGGATTGTGCACATGCGCAGATGACGTACAGACTGTATTTGATTTTGAGAATCAAATTTGAAAGACGAAAATGTACCTCCAGAAATGGCATTTGAGTTGAGAAAAGCAAAATTGATAATATCTGCAAAGTACATGTACCTTATAGGATTTATGAAACGCGATGGGCATAAATAATGAAAATAATAATCCTCTCAAAAAAAATTATTGGTTAAATATTGGTTTTTTTTCATCTTCTTTTCCTGGGGCATTGAATAGGACTACATAGTTCTGTAGCTCAGAACACCACAACCTTTGCGCCAACTTTTGCCAACTCAGACGTCGAATAGAACAGCGATCCGAACCTAAACTTATATTAATGTGACGTCAAGCACTCGTGTTAACTTTGGCTCGAGCTCAAATCATAAGACCCCCGACATGCCACAGAGAAGAAAATTGCGAGTAATGGTCGCCAGACAATTTCGCCCAACCTTTTCGCAGTCGTTAGCGTCGATTCCCATCAAGCGACTGATTTAACAAAATAACGTAACCGTCAGCTTAACGCTGAATTTATTGCGCGATTCGGGGCGCGCTGCAGAACGCCCGAAAGGATTACTCTAATTGCCGCCGACTTTCTTGGATCTCGATAGATCGTCTCTGGCTGATTCTGCTGCAGAGAAATGCTCCTCCCCCACCACCGGCTTCTACGTGTCCGCTCGCCAGGCGCAATTTTATAGCGAGCGCCCGCCCTAGACAGGCAATTTGTGAGAATCGGGATTCCTCGTCTTATATGTACGGCAAAGTCTATGTAATAAGAGGAGCCGGCGATATTTTACCGTTGTGGATTGCTAACATACCAAAATGGCGATAAATCCTCGGGAGGCCCACTGAGCAATATCCGATACAACGGACAGACAATTAGGCTCGTTGAAAACGGTTTCGTGCCCCCAACCGTGAACCAACAAGATTCGGCTAACTTACGCTGTAATTTTCAACGCGTCTTAATTTAACAACAAAATGTTGTCGCACTTTCTAAGGAATATTGGGATCAATTCACGACATTACTCCGCTTAAGATCACCTAATAATTATTATTATTTCGCGTTCCTTTAAATGATCATCTTAATTCATAATGTGGCAACTGATTATAAATGAGAAGTACGAGACAGCTGCTTAGTTCGAGAACAGCTCGCAGGAGGATAAATGCGGTCATGTCAGAAGATGGTCGAAGGCCAAGACCCGGAGAAATACTCGTACTACTAGCCAATTGTTTGGACGAGTGACATACGTTCTACCAAATCACTGTAACAAGCCGGACCGATCTTCTAGCACATAATCGAGAAACGTAGCGGCGGAGGCACATTTCCGTGTGATGGTCAACGTGTCCAACACTTTGTCAGATTTTGTATGCATTATCATTATTAGAGAAATATCTGATTTGAAAACAGAAGGCGATTGCATTTACGAAAACGAATTTTAAGATCGTCTATCCGTTGTCAGTCCGAATTGATTGCCCGTATGTTACGTTTTAATGTCACAATTAATTCGAATTATATGTGTTATACTGCATTTTGTGGTATATTTATTTTGTTGAAAACTGCATAGAGTGTTATTTAAAATGAATCTCAGTCTTACTTTTTAAACGCTAAAAAATCTAATTTTACATGTAACATTAAAAAAATGGCACACAAAGTTCCTGAAAGTATTGTACTTTTGTAATAAACGTGTCCCCTATGATAGTACAACGTATTTCAATGCACTACAGGGACGTCACTTGAAATCGTCGAACGCCAGATGCGGAGGAGAATAATCATAGTGCGATTTGAACAGCAGTCATCGCTAAAGGCTTTCGCTCGCAATCAAAATAAATGGCAGCCAAGAAATGTTTTTCCGACGTGCGTCACATGTAAACAATAAACGCGTGCTGTGAAATCTAACGACAGTATGTTCGTCTATTATTTACAATATAAACTCAACGGGGCCGTACGGTGCCAGGTATTATTCTGTGCTGCTCCGAAGTTTCGTTGATAAGCCCGGTAAATGGAGTAACATAAGTTGATTACTTCGGCTTGCCCGCTGAACCAAAAGAAATTGTAATAACTGAGTTGAAAAGAAGCTATATATATATATATAACAGTGTACGGGATGTATACTGACATACAATCGCTCGCTGGATCTAATACGAGTATTGCCTCCCCCCTTTTCCGGTAGTTTTGATTTGCTCGGCCTTCTTCATAGGCCGGAAAATCGAAGTTGTTTCACTTTAACAGGAAGGGAGGTGAAATTTCTGGTTTGATAGAAGCATCATTTTTCCCAACGTAATTTTTTTTTCGGATATCAAGACCCATTTTCAGTAAATATTTCAGTGATATATTCTGGAGCAATTCCCAATGCGATATGTGTCCCTCGCCATAGTGCCTAAGAGCACCAAGAGGGGTACAGAAAATCCTGTAGTGCAGTGACTACAGTGACTTGAAATAATAAAATTTTAAAATGTACATAAATAATAAATACAGCCTCTCAAGAGATAATTTCTAACTGCTCCAAATACGATTTAATTGCATAAAATACAAAGTTTAAAATAAATTTGCGAACCACTTGAAGATTTTTGTTTACATTTTTTCTATTTATAATGCAAAAACATATTTCGTTTCCTTCACTGCAGTGCACAGCATTTCTGGTGATTACTGTATAATTTGTCCTACAATCAAATCCCGAGAGGGGCACAGAAACTCCTTTTGTGTCACTTCTGTGAATTAAAACAAATAAAACAAAACAAAAAAAACCATACAATGAAAGATTAATGTGTATGCAGATATGTCTCGAGTGATGCGATATCGATTACCAACTCATTTGACATTTTGGACCCATGATTTATGTTACGTATTAATTTCAAAATGCTAAAATGCTTTTCCACGCATATTAAATTTCAATTAGTCTCTCTCGTCCAATGCAGAAGGAAGGGTTAGCTAATAAGTAAATCAAATCAAGTTTTGTTAATGATAATGATCCTTTAATAACAAAGGCGAATGCAAATGCATTTCTAGATATTCATAATTGCGGCAAAATAGAAAATAAATTACAGTTAGCGTTCACAGGCGCCAAGAAAATCGGTTAGTGGAATATGGTTCATAGCACGTCGAGTTACGAGAAAATAGTACACCTATTTTTCATGGGCGCAAAAGAAAGGCGTAATAGAGCTCAGCATATTTTCCTGATAATTTATGCCTCCAGCAAAGTTCATGCACTAATTGATATACAGCCATATGGTTCTCGCGTCAATATCCAGGTGCACATACCTACTGTTATTCATCGCCGCGTAAAATATCATCAGGCCGCCACATATTAATGAGTTTGCTAAAATGGTGCTACCCCAATCGCCGAATCTCACACGAGATAAGGTATAGGAGGCTGTTGTTTTCAACGATGAACACCTGGCATGAAAAATAATTAGGCCAGCAAAGCAGGAGAAAATCCATTTATCGCATTATAATCGGACAGGTCTATATATATACACAGTACAGTGTAGGCACATGCGTATGACACAGCCAATTAATTTGCACGCATTATTTAGACCGCACAATTTCAATGAGTGTGGTATGTCTAATTTTGATACGAGGGATTTCCACAAACATGTTTGTTAATCTCGTAATATGACCAATGGATAATTGGGGAGGTGCTCTCGGCTCGGCCAGTCTGCTCGGATTCATGATTAATGAAACACGCCGTTAAATTGACAGGATCCAAATAGGCGATTCATTAATTGCATCGGCGATGCCAAACAAAATCATTGCTATTACAATACCCCATCAAAAAAATATCGAACGAGTAAATGGGCTCGTGTTAAAGGGAAACGAATTCATCCAACATATTCAATATTGATTGTATCGATTGAATGGATGTTGGAAATGTACTGTGAAAATTTTGCGCTTGACACATTTATTTTGAATTGTGTAATTGTGAATATTGATTTTTATTAATGCAAAAAAAATGTATTTTCGTCTCGTACATTATAATACTGCAGCAGTCCTTCGGGAATTAGTAAATGTTTTATCATCATGGTTTCGATAAAATCAATAGGGAAAGAAATATTTAATTAATTCACGAATCATCTGACTTGTGTTGCAGTCTCCCGGGTTCGATTCCCGATGCGGTCTCACGTTTATTTGATCTCGGTGACCTCGTGAAAATGTTTGCCTCAAATAGTGCTGAAGCAGAACGTAGGGAAACAGAATCTCCAGCAGAACTAAACAAATTATAGAAACGCTCACTAGATCTGCACGGCACGGCTTTTGTGTTTGCATTTGAACAATGGTATTGAAGTTTCCATTTTTTTAAATAGTTATATATTTTGTAATATTGTAGTGGCCTGAAATTAGTCGACGAATTTTATTAAAGGCCACGAAATTTGTAACCTCTTTTTCGAGTAAACTACATGTGTATTATAAGCAACTGAGCGTAATCAGAATTTCCAAGTAGTTCCCGGCTACCACTTCCACCCCCTCAACCACCCCCTGTCTTTTGTCAGGTGAGGCATGCATACAAGGTTTAGAACATGGAAACTGAGAAGCGTTCTTCCATTTTGCTGCTGGTAGCGCATCAGTAATGTTGAAACTTGGCCTAATTGAATATTAGTTTTTGGATGCGTGTTGGCGCGTTGCGTTCGTGCGCTCAAGTGAAATAGGCGTTCATCATTCTGAGACCCTCTCCATGTTATTAATTTTCGTGAAGCCAGCTAAAAACAACATTTAGGATAGGCGAATCATCAACATCGACAGGATATCGCTTGTTTTGACGCTGCGTCACTTAATACTCTGTAACTAATTTTCATTCACCTTTGTACTGGGTTTACACAAGTTGCATAAAGGTTATAGTTAATATATTATATTAATATTGGTTATAGTCCATGTCGTTATATCATTTGGAAGGGTTTTCAGAGATCACTAGAACGGCATTTTGTACTAATCGTCTTAGCTCAGTTGGCTGAGACTGACATAGGTTTTTTATAGTTTTATTTCTAGTTTTAATCCCTGTAGTATTCATGCATACAGCACTACAGGCGTTGTTGTACCCCTCCAATGTGCCATTTAGACCAGACCGGTCGCATGGGTGCGGATCTTTTCGGGGTCGCGGGAGATGGGAGCGTGCTCCGATACGATCTTTTGAATTTACATATGAGAATCTAGGTTTTTTTTTTCGGGCGAGAGGAATCCCGCACGCAACACGTACCCAACGCCGAAATGACGCTCACACTGAGCGCGCGATATATTGGCTTGGCGCTGAGCGGGATTTTCGGCTCTGAGAGCGCTGCTGTGGCGCTTTCTCGTCGTGCCATTGCCGCTCATGTTAATGCACGCTCATCTGATTACGCTTAATTTCGTTCAGTGAAAATGGATCTCATGTCGAGCCATGCGAGGCTTCCTTCAAAATAGAAAAATTTTCTTCTCGTGATGGGAGCTAAAATAGCACATAGGAGCTGCTCCTTGAGTATGCGATGTTTCAGTTTATACCAGAATGCGACGATTTTTTCGCTCCCACGCGACGAAGATCCTCCGGTCTAAATGGCGCATTTATGTTTCGGCACTATGTGAGGTTCCCGTCACGGGCTCGCTTCTATTTCAATCCAGGGGCACTGGTTAAAATGAGAATCGCGCCTTAATATGCGAATTTCCTTGACACGCATAACTTAGGTATAGAGAGCTAAAGAGGATACAGAATATGTAGAAGCGCTATTCACTCCCAGTTGAACTACACGACTTGCTCAGTTCGGACTGTGGATCTCATGAGTATTAACACGGTCTTGTTTGATTAGCCAAATTCATGTAGAGGTGGTTTAGTCGATAAAAAACTTTCCCAGCCTCGTTTATTAGCCACGCTTCGCTCGTCAGCCTCTCTTCTGGATAGCGTGGCGGCGCGGCGGTAGCGATGCAGTGTGAAATACCGAAGTTATGCGGGTCAAGGAAATTGGCATATTTTGACAGCTCTGGCGGATCTACTCGTTGACAGCTAGGGGTTGCTCAATTCGATACGATTGTGCGTGACTGGAGAGTGGCGAGGACCTTTCTCATCTTCAGGTCGCACCACCAACCCCCCCATCCCCCAGACTCCTTTCATTCGTCGTGTGCTAAGTTTTTTTTATTTCAACGCTCAAAAACACATATCGTCGATCATTATGAAAGAGTAGCCTCTGGTTTGCACGAAATTCATGAACATTTGCAAAAAAAATTGAACATTTTTCATGTGCTGAAAAGTTAAATCGTGTTTTATTGTTGTGTTGTATTACAAATGTAATCGTGTCTGTGTATTGGATGATGTAGGCTATTTTTTCTCTCTGTTTGCTCGTCGGTATGCTCATTAGTAGTCATCCGATCATCATTATTAGTAGAAAATAAACATTAGTTTGCCTAATGTAGTGTGTATATATGTGATTCCATAAGCTGTTTTAGTCATTTATTAACTGTAGTATTTGAAACGTGAAAATAACAATGGGAATGTCCTTATTTATTTATAAAAAAATAATTTAATTTTAATTCTCAATTGATGACCTACCTAATGTAAATAGCATTGCGCACAATAAATAGGTAAGTTGGTCATGAATGGAGCCCTCTTTTAAGAAAGACTTTATAATTTGTTAAAGTGTCAAGCTTTTTTCAATTGAGCTCAAACATTCCACACCAATACGTGTAACAGTCAGGTGTAAAATAATGAAGTTCTATTTTAGAACCATGACAATTTCGAAATTAACATATTTAATGGCATTTGCCGAACAAGATAAACTGTTAAGGTGATGCGTGACCTTAAATGCACGATTTGGCCTGTAACCCCTTTTATGAAATCAAATGTTGAATGAGCACCAAAAATTTTCTACCTGCCAATTATTCATGCCAATGTGTCTATAGAAAACCTTTCTTTATCACTTTCACTTTTCCTTGTGTAGCACAATAGAGCACACGTGTGTTTAAATTTGTACGATTTTTTAAATGAACAATGTTGCAAAATTGATTTAGTGTTCGCTTCAGGTTAGTGTAATGTGGCAATATATAAATTTTGTAAATACTTCAATTTTTGTTAAACCTTCGTTTGAGTGAAAACATTGATCAGTTTGCATTTACGAGTACACATCGACTTAAACTGTTTGACCTTCTAGCCGGTATATTTTTTGTAGGAAATTTCATTCAGGGTTTTCAATAAATAACTAATTTATTTTTGAAGATATCAATTTATTAGCTTGATCAGACAAAGTATATACAAGTATTTGTGCTCTTCTGCAACAATTGCTATTCTGCATCTTGATCACGTAGCGCAAATCATGAGTCTGTAGCGCAATCATTATCCAAACAATGAGCAATTGGTTTGGCGCGAATGGTGTCTTGCAAATGTTATAAAAAAACTGGGAAGGTTGAAAAAGATGAAAATACTGTGCATCTGTTTATGGATATTGTGTAATGTGGGTATTAAAGTGGTGTGCTGGGTCACCTTTGACTTTACTTTGTGTGAATGATTATAACTTACTGCGACATTCTGAAAACTTGGTTATATCTATTGCTGGGGTTCAAGTTCGTCGAAACAAAATTAATATTCGTGTCCATGATGCTTGCTCATTCGCAGTTGTGATGTTGATTAAAATATATTACTTGTATATTATGTAGCATGTGTCATTGTTGAAATAATTGTGAGCAATAAATATATGTACTCTGATATAAAATTTTAAATACTCATACATGATGATGATGATGATACATGCATGCAGTTGACTGGTTTTGCAAGTTCTGGAAAAATATTTTACAAAAATTATTTACAATGTGTGTATACGTTTAGCTAGCTACTCTTATGTTTTTGTTGAATAAAAAAGTCATTCATTTAGTATATGGAATACACTTTTTGAGCACACGTAAAAGTTTTCAAATATACAGAGTATTTGTTATTGACAATGTACAAGTTTGTATTTTGCTTCAAAATAACCAAATAAATTACTAATTAAATCAAAGTAAATATAAATTCACCAGACTCTAAGGTGCCTACCCAAATTGATCCTCGAAACAAAAAATATCAGTTTTCTTTCTCCAAGGCACTGTTTAATTAGGTAGATTTTTCTATTATTTTATGTAATCCAACACGCAATGAGGTTATCTATAGACACTGATTATTTATGTACATAAAGGATATCAGTTAGCTATCCCTATAATGTATATCTTTTCCGGTAGCTTCTAAAATGATGCGAATCACTGGGCAGACAAATACAGGTTTTATAATTTAGATTGCCTAAATGGATGGTCTTTGATTATTTCGCCCACTCCTTTTGAAACTTGTTTACCAATTTTTGAAATTGGCTTACGTGATGCAGCTGTTTCTCAATTGACTTTCATTTGCAATTATCGTGCACCATATAGGTCATACGACCATCATTATTACAACATAATAATAGTGCTATATGGGGCGCGCAAATCAGAACGCGCCCGGGCAGCAAAAGTTAGTCTTTTTCGTGCCCCCTCTAATGTAATTTTTTTTCATTTTTTGTGATCGTCTTCGAGTGTGTGAAAAAGATATTTACGTCATGGTTAATTGGAGTTTTCCATGCACAAAGTAAATGTTTGAAAGAGTGAGGAGGCTTGTAGCCAATACGTTCTGTATTCCCTACATTTTACCCAATGCCCCATTGAAGCGAAGCAGGCGATAGCTCACTCGCAATACAGTCGTGCAAACAGTGATTGCCTCCTGCTTGGGGGCAGCAGCTACTTTCCCGGGATCTTGTCTGCGTGCAGAACTGTCAACGTGGCTTAGGAAAGATTGAAGTTTTGCAGATGGTTTG
>JAQGBY010000433.1:0-45399 GCA_034698785.1 Mycogona germanica | reverse complement strand
CAGACACGAACCGGAAACGAAATCCTTCGAACCCCAATGAACGCACTAAACTATCGGAACTCGACTGACGAACACGTTTTTTATTGTTAATTAATTTTACGTTAATTAACTGATCGCGAGGGAACTCAGTCGGCCACCCTCGGAACACGAGACTACACTTCCAAAGAACCTCCAAAGTGAGGAACAAAAACTTGGCCCGACACAGTCACGACACACGATTGAAATCGACCCTGGACCAGTAGACGCTAGTTATTAGATAAATGTGTCCAGCGCACGCGATTGATCGTCCCAATCTGGTGCTGGCATGAATCACGATCGATACGGAGTCGATGGTGGCGGTGGCACATGGCAACGCTGGCACGACCATTCTGGGAGACGAGAACCACCAACCGACAACAGCTAATCAGGTGAGGCACAGATCGATTAACTACTAGAAGGACTGCTGGTGGTGTGCGGTGGTGTGAGGTGGTGGGACACCCGACGACGACGACGACTCAACCCCCGTCCAGCACACCTGATCTGTCCCGGAGGTTCATGAGCACCAAGCGCTAGAACAACAACAACAACAACATCGAGCACATGACGAGTGAAGACAACAACAGATGTTGACACTCGAGCAGGTAGACGATGACTACTGGCGTGCTTCTGGCGGCGCACACGCGCTCAACGACTGCGGAGAGCGATCGCAGCGCCGCCACAGGGTTCGCCTTCGCCGGCGAGCGTCCGGTCACTGAGCCACGACCTACCTACGTCTACCTACGTCTACCTACGTCTACCTACGGATGGGCGATAGTCCAAAAACAACAACAAAGACCTGTCGATTGTTCTGGGAACGGGGAGCTCTCCACAATCGCAGTCGCAAGCAGTTTGGGGGAACAGAAACGTGGATCTGTCGCAGTTCCACAATTGTTGGCGACTCGAAAGCAAAGAACCCGTTTGAAAATGCCCGATATTCTGCGTTTTTTCGGAAATTAAAGTATGGAAACACTGCTATTTTTTAAATTTTATCTCCATCAATGCTGATTATGACATAACGATCTTACGCAATTTGTTAAAAAGCTAATCTATCCTCGTGGGATTTCGGGTACAGTGCACTGCACTTGGAGCGCTGGTTTATTCATTTTATGGTCATTTCTCAAATCATTTCCATTTCAAATAGCTCATTTCAATGAAAATAATGCCAGAATTATAACGCTGAACATCTCTAATACATTATTTTTTAAATTTTCATTTCCTTAACAAGCCCATTAACGTCCTTTACAATTTTGAAAATGTTCTTCTTCACGAAATATTGCGCTCGACACTGAGTAATGATATTTTTAAATCGTGGGACAGAAAATAAAAAATCCGTCACTTAGATAATTTGTCAGCTAAAAGAAGATACTTCCTATTCCCAACGAGACATTGGATAACATAATAAGCCCTATCCGATTAGCGAATCCGGCAAGTACAGTGCTCATGGTCGAATGTATCGTTCAAAAACAATGGCAACAATCGCCCGTCCCTACGTCGTCCAGATGTTCCGCGTTGGCGCAGGAGGTGAACGCGGGTCGAACGGGGTGAAGCGCACTCTCTCTCTCTCTCAGCTCCTCCTCTTCCTCCTCCTCCTCCTGTCCACCCAGGTGGTGACCGGCAACGATGCCGTCCGTCCTACCTACCTGCTCTCTCTCTCTCTCTCTCTCAATGTGTGGGCCACCCCCTCACCCCAACTGCGCCTCGTCCACCCCGAGGTCGAGTGAAAGGGGGTCAGGACGGGACACGCGCGCGAGATAGTCAAGAGTCACGCAACTGCTCCTACCACCACCATCACCACCATCACTACCACTACAACACCACTGCCTTGATGGTGGTGGACTGTCGGTCGACCAGCAGCTGCGGTCAACTCTGGTGACGACCACCCCCACCTCACCTCGGGGCTAATCAATTATCTAATCCAGATATCCGATTATCTCATACCGAACGGGTGACTTGAATTTGACTAAGAAAGTCGAGCGCAATATTTTCATAAGGTCTTGGACAACCACATTTTTCAAACAATTGGTCTCGAGATTCTCTTCAGTTCGGCTTAACCCTCTACCTGGGTTCGACAATACAGGTACGATGATTCAATCTCAAATTGCCAGGATCAATCAACAATTAAAAATAAACTATAATTAACATCAGTTTTTGAGATATCCGGTTAGTTCCCGTCCATCTCAGTTCAGACTCAGCCGAGTCACCCTCAAATAAGCGTGAGCTCGGAGGAGATAGACTGAGAGCAAAAACAACGAACAAAACTCTGGGAACAATTAGAAGCGGAGGAGGAAAGAAAAAAGTGAACATTGATAAGAATTAGGCGAGCAAATGTGTTGGGGGGGCTGACTGAGATCGACAGCAGCGCCATTTGGTGACCCACATTCGACGCCAACAAAACTGGCCAAAATTTTATGAGTCGTGAAAGACAGAACAACAATAAGCCGCCTGGCCTCATTACACTTTTTCCGGCTTTTTTTTATTTTTATTTTTACATCGACGGACTTCACTGGAATCCGATTTCTAAAATAAGAGACCGACGCCAGTCTCTAGACTCTAGCTAGACACAGGACATTACGGAATTATTTTTACCCTTTCGGCAAATCATTTGGACTGATTTTCACCACCAATTATCACTTTAGGAAGGTTCAAGTACTGTGTACGTAAACTGTACTTGAGCCCGAGACGATGACACATTTAAAAAAAAATTTAAATTCCCAAACGCTTGTCAATTTAAATATCGAATCTCCTCATGACGAAAATGTATTTCCTTCCTATTTCATGGAAATAATACTCCGAGTTATTAATTTATTAATAATTAGAAATTCGGAATCGAGTGTGGCAATTGTCGCTGGCATCACTGGTGGCACGTGATTGACGCTCGTGAGAGCGACTGCAGCGCCAGTTTGGTCGAACGTGCATAACGTCATAGCAATGGCGTCGAAACACGTGATTTATACTCTTGAGGTATTAATTGAATAATGATTAGGAATTCGGGATCTAGTGTGGCCAATGTCGCTGGCCTCAAAATGGTGGCACGTGATTGGCGTTCGAATATTCAGCGCCATTTTGATCAAGTGGAGACGCCATATTGGAATTATCCTTTTTTTAAATGACAATGCTTAAAATGTCAACGGCTCATATCTCGAGAAATACGCAAAATCGAGATCTGAACTAACTTGCACTCGACTAGACATTTGCGGAACTATCTACAGCTCAAATTTTAGTCAATTTCGTTAAGTCGTTAAGTAAAGATAGAAAAATTTAAAAGAGTGAACATTAAGAATTATAATATTGATTTTGAAAAGTATACCTTCGCTACTACTGCAGGATCGAGTGAGTGTTTTCCCCAAATTTAGAGAGTAAACCAGCAGATTAATTGTCCACGGGTCCACCACCGTTAGTTAATAAGGAACAATTCTTAACGTTTATTGAGATGAGGCCTTTGTCAAAAAAGATCCCACGCCGGCATTCACAATAGAAGCGAGTCTCACGCGAAAAGGAACCGAACTACTCTTAGTAATTGCTTCGGCACAAATTATTTAATTGAAATTTAATTGAAGAAATGAAAGAATAGTGAAGAACGCCGAGCTTTTTTTTTGTTGGTGTTGTTGTTTCACTGATAAAATATGTCAACGCCATTTCACGTAACGAAAACATTATCAGTTGTTATCATGGAGTTGGACGGCCCGTGTGCGGCGATTAAGACGATTTATAACTACAGGCTCGGCTTCGCAAATTGCGAGACATTTTTTCGAAAAACGAATTATAAATCCCGTTAGATCGGGGACTCGTTCATGATTCCGAGAAATATCGAACGCAATTCCTCTTCCACGAACCCAGCACCACACAAACCCAATTTCCGCAACCCGCACTTTCACAGCCATTTCTAGGGAAATTTCAATATCACAACTCGATGTTGCTGGAGAAAAGAAAGAAAAAGGTTGAGCGAACACAGGAGCCGCCATCTGTCTAATTTACAAGCTGAACACGCGCCGAGATTAATCATAAGCCGCCACGACATTCTATCCGCATCGAGATCGAGGCTTTTTCGGTACATCAGCCGCACACAGAGAACCACCGCATCAGCCCATGAACATAGCTTTAAAAAAATGTATTACTATTCGAACCGGTATTCGAACGCAGAAGGTTGCCTCCAGCTGTGGCCAGACTTAATGTAGGTTGCTCCTCCGACTGTTTCCAAATTGCGTGACAATATGCAAAATAGTGCAAATTAGGCCTCGCCCAGGTAACAACACCTGTATCGTATCTGCCAAGTTCATCGTTAGGTGATAAAAAATAGTAATTGAAAAGTGGTGGCGAGTCGAGCGCCTTACGCCCAACGACCAATGATCACTGCTTCATTTCCGTAATCGGATACGCGAGAAGGTAACATTATCGTCTTTGATTAGAGGTCAACACTGATAAATACGAGACACCTTCACACACCACGAGCCATGTCTCCCTAAGATATTTATTATAAGGAGGTCCACCAGCGTTTTCGCCCTAAACCTGACTTGTTAGCCAGGTTCGAGCTCCGATTAATGACTCCCCCACTCACTCAATGCCATTTGGTATCTATCCACTGGCACAGCCATAGCGTATCCGATGACGCAGGGTGCGTTGACACATGGGAAATTTGAAATAAAATGGATGAATACGTGCAGACTGATCCTTCTCGAATGACAATTCGCCCGTTCCGAATGCGCTAGAGAATTTCACGTGCGCGGGAGAAGGGCGCGTGTAGACATTGAACAAAATGGGGCCGTTCGTGCTAGAACAAGAAAGTCCTGCGCGTTCTCGAATGACAATTCGCCCATCTCAATGTGCTCGTGAATTTCAAACACGTGCTGGAAAGGGGTGCGTTTTATTTTCAATACCATTCGGCAACGCGATCTGTATTTCGACAACGCGCCTACGATCTCGAAACCCAATTTGCCCCATTCTCAAGCACGATTAGTAATTCTCAAGTAGGTTAAATGAATTTGCCAAATCAATGCTGAGAGATCTAACTAAATAATTTTGCAATGTTGGTGAATAGGCAGGCTGTCCACCGCAACCTCCACCACACGATGTCTTAATGATTACTCATTTAAATGGCGCGCAGCAACAGCTGACAATCGGCCATTGTTTTTTTTTTTACTTTTCTATTTTGTTGTTTTTTGTTGGTCACAAAACAAAAGCGACGAGACATCGCTCGGTTGAACCGATGAGGAGGGGTGGAATGAAGAAGGGGTGAAGGGGATGTTGTGGGCGAGGCCACTCGCTTTCACTTTTAATAATAAAATGCAACATTTCCTCATCAAACATACGAGCAACGGCCGTGACGTCACCGACTCGCGTCGGCCCAGAGGAGAACAATTTGAGAGAATAAATGGCAAAGGGAAACGTAAAAGAAAGAATGGTGGAGACGTGCGAGGTTGAATTACGTTTTGGGGAAAAGAGAATTGTGCAAGTGGGTTCTCGACACGAAAAACAATCAAATCTAAAAATCACAAAAAGAAAAACTCACAATCAATATGTTGAGACATTCGAATTGTGCTTGAGCTATAGAGGCAAAAAAGGCGATAAATCAAATCAAAATCAAAATCTAAATCTAAAATTTAAGCGCTTTTTTGTTATTTCACGTGTTTTCAAATTCACGCGCGCATTTGAGTTGGGCGTATTTCCATTCGAACGAACAGGACTTTCTCCTCCAAGAACGGACTCTCCTCTTGTTCCATAATCTAAACGCACCCATCTCTAGCACGTGATTCTAATTAACGAGCACATTTGCGATTGGGCGAATGGTCATTCGAGAGCGAACAGTACTTACTCGTCCTAACAAGGACTCACCGATACTACTCCAATGCCTTAACGCACCCTGCTCACGTATCCCTGTCCAGTGTACATTTTTATCAGCAGCTCTGGAACGAATAAACATGAGCCAGTGGCAGGAATCGAACCCGGAATAACAGGCCTGTCTCTCAACAACCGACTGAGTGGCGTTGACTGTATTGAGCAGCGATAAAAATAGATTATAGCGGTCGAGCGATTAACATGGAAGGAGAAAGCAAAAGTGATTTCAGAACACTTGTCCACCTGAAAACTAAGCGATCCAGGATCCACATTTTCGTCTTTTGAAAAACGATTTGAAAGACGAAAATGTGGGCCCAGTTCCCCAAATGAAACCAAATCGAGCTTAAAGAAAGAGCAAACCGGAATGTGTCCAAAAACTGCTCTGCCTCTCAAGACGAGAGTTTAGAGAACAGGTTTTCACCACTCGAGCAACTTCACTCTTAAGAAGTAGGCAATTGCGTTCCGCCTGATCGAACGTCCGCAGTTAATGAAATGGAAAGCTCATTGCGACGTCACGCTCGACGTCACACGGGACAACACACACACACACACTCCTTATTATCGGTGACTTTCAAAAGCACATTGTGTTAAGTTACACATCTCGCAACCCTGAACAGTTTGTGTAACGGAAATTGCCATGTATCGGGGGCGGTCCACTTTCGCTTAATATTCGGACCATTAAAAATACGATAACGCGATATTTCGGGCTTTCTAGCGGACATTGAATTTGTGATTTTGGCGAGACTTACTCGAATCAACAATATTTGGACGACTGGCACAACCGCCATAGTTCAGTTTCGTATTTTTCTGTTTCCCCGGGCTGGTTTCTATTCGATGTGTCGACAATAAGTTACCCGAGCTCCATCCATTATTAAATTGTGCGAGTGTCGCTAGAGACCAGCTGACAGCTCGTCCATTCATCCGCCTTTTGTGTAAACGGGATAAAAAGCGAGCTTCCCCCGAGCACCTGGCTCTTTCACCGACACCTCTCCTAATAACCGAATAACTGGTTGCTTGTATCTGCTTCGGACACTCAACATTTTTCAAATGTATAACTATGTCTTCCTGTTCGTCGAGGCCATTCGAAATTGGGGGGTTTTATTGACATACGACATCCGTTAAAAATGAGTCTGGTGCAGAGTTGCGCTAAATATAGTAGAGCTCTGTGTTCGGAGACACAGGTGTTTTCATCAAGTAGAACAGCCTGCAACCAGCTGTCCAGTGGATTAGTTGATTTTTCGGTCCACATTACGTCTGTTAAAACAGCAACTGTGTTAGGTGTGTAGGGAAAGTTGATGCTTTCGAAAGGCCAGGATCTCTCTTTCTCAAAGAAGCAGCTCCTCAGTTCCTAAAGAAATCATTCTCGCTCCCCCACATTCTGTTGTAGTGACGTCAGCGACGCGTCCGATGCGAGAAATAAAAGAAAAAAGAAGCAGTCGTACGTTCTGGCGAAAAGAGAAATTGGCTTTCGCATTTTTCGGCGTCTTTTGAGGGACAGGGACAGGGTCGGACCCAATTGACATCGTGCCAACTTTGCCAAACTCAAGATCCATGGAGAAGAAGGAAAGAAATTGGGGCAGAGCGAGACGACGGGGGTCGATCGTTCCAGGATGTTCTGTCCACAAAATGGTTCGAATTATCCTACATCGTCAAGCGAGGATCCTTGACAACGGAACAGCAATAATGTTCCAAATTTCTGTCTAAAAGGACGTCACTCGAGGACGTTGAGGACGCTTCCGCCTCAAAATAAATATCTCGATTCAGCTATCTTCCAAATTGGTCGAGAAATCTTGTGAACAAATTCGATCGAGGACGTTCCTGAGCCAGGTCTCGTCGACAAGGAAATGTCTATGACAAGAGGGCGGCTCGCGCGTCGTCCTCAGGTAACAGTACCGAGCCCAGACTCTGCGAACGACAAAGCCACGATTACAGCCAAATAAACTCTCGAACATTATTCCCTCGCTGGAAACTCGAGCGCAGCGCCACCTGAGGGAGGGAACTCCCTGAAAAATGCAGGATTAGGGGTGTGGGGGACGAGTTGGAGAGGAAATATCTGAGTGGGTCAGCGCAGAGGTCAATACGATGTCCGGGGTGGACGTCCGAGGGGTGATGTCCTAGGAGTAGAAAAGTGAGGGGTGGAGGTGTTAAAAATGTGATCTTACCAGCACGAGGGTGTTGGCCTGGTCCGACGGGGGGTAACCAATAGCACTCGGCGATCGCTGAATGGTAACCAGCGCCATGTGGCAGAGGAACGGCAAATTCATGAATCCGGCTGCTGCTGTTGATCCGGGCGTCGATCCAGCACCTCTCCGGCACACACGGCTCTCGCGTTCAACTTGCTGGCAACGACGCGGCCATTTTAATCGTAGCCCCGGATAAATCCTCCACGACTACACACTGGGGGTTCAACTGCCGTTGGCGTCGCTGCTGCTGCTGGTGATGATGGCGGAGGGGAGGAAGACTACACAATTGCTGATGGCTGGCGGTCAGCGGCCAGCCGATGATTTGGTGAGCAGCGTTTAATCCGGTGTCGGCGTCTCTCGGCGTCTCCTCTTTGGCCCCCGCACGACCCACGCATTAATGGTGTACCGATCGCCCGGGTCAACCAATTTCTTTTTTTTTTGTTGCGGCTGGTGGGCGACGGACTCGACCAGCCCAAAAAACAACAACAAAACTCTCACTTCAAAGAAACTCGATGCCGACCCGCGAATGAGAAAAGAACATCGTGTAACGTTATCAAGTTACAACTCCGACTGTTGCGACACTATTAGCGGCTACACTGTTTACTCGGCCCACAAATGTGTATAACCAATAATTACGCTCTCACAGAACATAGTTCCTAAATAAAATTGTAAATCATTGTCACACATTAATTGCAGATATCCGGATATCGGGACGTTAACAGCGTCTATAATTCGTCAAAACACGAATAAAATTACATATTTATTTAATACGTAGTTAACAAGTAGTAATCTTACTACTTGTTAAAAATGTGTCTATTTGAAGTAGAATGTCAATGTGCCATCGTGTGCTCGGCGAGACAAACGCGTTCGCGTCTTTAATCTGGAGCGCCGTTCTCTGTAGAATCGTCTCATTCCATCACCAGGTGGCAGCCCAGGAAAGAGCAATTGTCAAGGGGGCCGATACCTTTATTAAATTCGTTTCGTGCGAGCGATTCTCACCATTAAAATGGCAATATTGACAGGAATCTTTTGTGACTTGTAGGTTTGTTGTCGGCACCCTATGTTTGTGTGCATGTGTGGTTCCATCCCATGTTTGCTCATATTTTTCATTGTTTTAATTAGTCTTTCAACATTTTGTGCCAAATTATTAAACATGGACGACGCAGGTTAGTATCGCCACCAATCAATTTGATTGTTGTTTTCGTTTCCTGGTCTTGGAAACATTGAGTAGACTCCGAATAGACACACTCCTAAAAGTGGGGGGGGGGGGGGAGATTAGAGGGGAAATTCCCGCTGCCCCGGTCGGTTATTTTTTGTCAAACCCGGGCTGCGAAAAAATATGATTATCGTGATTAATCCTATAAATAAATTTATCCCTGACCGCCCAAAACGATTTGACACGATGATTCTCTCAGGAAATATCTGCTAGTAAGCCTAGTAGTGCACTTGCGGCCAGATTGTACGAGTCAAGATGGCGCCCATTGAGGCATGTTTCTGTGGTCGGACGAAGTTCTAAATTCATTGTTTCAACGTTGACTTTGGCATTGTTCTTTCATTTCAGAAATGTCGAAGAGGGTGTCTGAAATAGAGAAACGTTTGAGCATCACCGATCCCGATACGCCGGTCGCCTTCACCATTTCCGAGATCATCTTGGAGGCGGTGAAAAATGACGTCTGCTGTACGTGCGTATGTTGATGCGATGGTTGATCAATATTTTTTGTTGTTGTCCTCGGTGGTCAAGAGCAGGCAACTGTCCGGTTCTAGCGCATCAGTTGAACCAGAGTCCAGAGTTAAATATGGTTTCTTTTACCCAAAGCAAAAAAAACTATTGTTTCAATATTTGAACATCGCCGCCGGCAAGTCTGTTTTCAAATTAAATATTCCAAAAAAGAAATGGAAGAATTAAAAAATAAGAGTCAAGTTTTTGTTTCCGTGGTTGCTGTTTCTGAGGTTTCAATTTTTTGCCTTCGTTTCAACTACATTAACATATAACATATAACCAAATCTTTTGAAATGCTCAGTCGCCGTTCGGTTGACTGATTCTATTTGACCTCGACTGGTGAAAATGTTTTCCCTTCGCAAAATGCTTATGAAACTAATAGTAGGTGTTCATAATCTTTAGTGCTATTCTGTTTAGTTATATTTGTTTAGTTGTTTTGTGCTATTCTTGCTTGAGTTGACTTCGGCGCGTTTCTCTTGATTCGTTTCAGTCAAAACGATCGCCGAGATTCATAAAAACCTTAATGAACTGCTTCCCGTATTTCGTCGGCTGAAGAACGGAGTGATCATGTCGTCGTTCGGAGAGCTGTTCATGCGACACATCACGCTACACGACACCTTCGACACTCACTACGGAGAGGTTAGCTGATCTGATATGAAGCTCCACCGAATTTTCCCACACGCTCTCAATTATTGGCTTTATGCGAAATCCCCTGCTAGAGGTGACATACTTTCCTCAATTTCTTATTCAATGATTTATTTTGATTCGTCTTAGGTTGCGAATGTCATCAAAGCGATGGAGAACAAAGGAGCGGAATTCCAGGAGCGCATTCTTAGCGCAAAACAGAAGATCGCGTTGCTGTGTCATCCTTTTATTGGCGACGGTTACGTGAGTGCAGAAATTATTTTCTAGGAATAGCGTTTTAAAATGTATTTCTCAAATTTATAAACTTAGTCTTTCCGTTTTGGTAAAGATGTGTTGGATTATACCACCCTGAAAACTGAGAAAATTCAATGAATTAAAAATATGGAAAAATTCATTAAAAAAAATAGGAAATTGGAAACGAGGAAGTAAATCGTTCGAAATTTTACACTAATGGGTTATAACGGAAAATCTTAAGTGCTCTGGGAAAGCGGGGAAATACAGTCAAGCGATCATCCCCAATAGTATTTGTATGTAGCAGATCAGCAACAGGCACAATGTCATCTCGTTAATTGTTCGGTTTTCAGACAATTTTGACGCATTCCCATTCCCGAGTGGTTTTCGAAGTTCTGAAGATGGCAGCTCAGAAGGGGAAGCGATTTGAAGTGCTGGTCACCGAATCAAAGCCGGACAGCAATGGGTGAGTTGCGGTCCCCGGTCGCCTCCTAGAAATGCTGACAACCCGTTACATGACCTGATCTGACATTTAATTTATCGTTGCCAGCGTAAAGATGAAAAAGATGCTGGAAAACGAAAATATTCCCTGCACTCTCATCTACGACGCTCAAGCAGGGTGAGTTATATTGTCTACGATTTTTCAGATCAGTGAGTTTCACTTAAGCCAAGTTTCTGAATCAGTTGTGCTTTGCAGAAGTCGTTTAATAAGTACTTCATTCCAGCTGAGCAATGAACTTGAGTGAAAGAGTGTTTTCGGCTCAATTTTTAAAAAATATTTGTGTTCGTTGCTTGTTTAGTTTCTTCATGGAAAAGGTGGACGTGGTTCTTGTGGGTGCTGAGAGTGTGGTGGAGAGTGGCGGCATCATTAATAAGGTAACAGTCATTCATTCGAGACGAGAAAACTATTATAATAGCTCTGACATTTTATTATCTTTCGATGTCGTTTAAATCTGAGAATTTTAGAGAATATTACAATTACAATTTGTGGCACAAGCAGCGGGGGATGGGGGTCTATGGCGGGGGTCGAACGACCAGACTCATTAAGGCTATTAAGGCTTGAGACTCATTATGGCTATCCACTGTCGACACACGCTGGGGAAATAGGAGTTGAAGTACGAGTCGCATCTACAATAAAGCTCCTGAACCATTTTAGCATATCCCGCTCTTCTACACCTAGTAGGAGCTGTAGTACAGTCTGAATTATTTAAACTCTAGTCATATTTATTGAAATATCGATTGTTTCGTTGCCTCTTTCAGATCGGTAGCTACCAGATTGCCATTTGCGCCCGAGAATTGAATAAACCCTTCTACGTGTTGGCCGAGAGCTTCAAATTCGCTCGCCTCTATCCTCTCAACCAATCGGACCTCAAGAGCCAGTTGAAGGTGAGCTCAATAGATGGCAGCACCGAACTGGTGATTGCGGGAATGTGTGCACAGTGCACCTAATGGCGACACCTCAGTCGTCGCCGAACACGTTGCACCAACATTTTGCGAATTACGAGCTCACGTACAACGACTTTTACACATTTACAATTTACACATTAGACAGGTGAATCGCCAATCCACAAAATCTTGATACGAGAAGTTATTTTGTGTCTGGGACAGCGCCGAATGGAAGACAGAATTCGACACTTCGTCCAGCGCTATCCAGGACACAATCTGACATCTAATGTTTAATTACACGACCATCATTCAAAATTGCATTCACAAAATCTTGGTGAAACAGATTTTGCATATTTAGTTATTTAATGAGTAAAAAAAATATTATTCAATAGTCAATTAGAAATTGGGATTTTCAAAAAGAAAATTGAGTAAGTGAATGAATATTAAATTAAACTGTTTGTTATCTTTTGTAAAGTCAACTGTTTGTTGACCAGTTGCGCCCGGGTCAATGTAAAATGGCACGTTGTTCTTGACATTGGGCCATTATACAATGTTCTTCACTTGAAATAATCGTCTCAATTATGATTAAGTTGTTTGGCCCGTCGTGACCGTTTTGGTCATGACTGGTCAATCGGTCAGTAACTGATATGGGGGCACCGATCTATAGTCTAGACTGTCAAATAATGGATTTAACGTTTTATTGATTTGACCTTGAGAAATGGCGCGATCGGAGAACTATCTTCTCCGATTTCCGATTAAAAATGCTCGATGTTGGCGCCATCACCACAAAAAATTCTCAGAAAAACTTGTAGAAGTCTTTCAATTTTTGGAATCGTTTCTTAAAACGTTTGATATGTTCAATTTTTCAAAAGTGGAATGATTTAATTTTTTCCCAAATTGTTTTAGATTTATTTTGTGACATTCTTAAGAACCTACAATTTGATTAGGGTTCGGTCAGTCACAGGTTCATGACGATGCGCTGATGACGCGAGAAGAGTGCCGAGGGCAATGGAAAATTTTCGTTATCTGCTGGAGACTTATTTGCGAATTGTCGATGAATAAGTTTTATCTATTTTTTTTGCCCCCTTTTCACCTCTGCCAATCCCTTTTACAGGACTGGGGGTGTTTGGGTGTGAGGATCCTCCCACAACTCGATTTGGATTATAGACTTACCCTAGATTGACATTTTAAAAGATTTATTGAGAAATTCGAGGCCTCCGTGGGGGAAAGAAACACTTTTCTCCTTAATTCATTGCGATCACATTTTCTTGTAACTAATCTTCCGGTGTTTGTCAATCATTCAGACAAAATTATAAGAAAGAAATCCTGTGTTTCGATGGATCTTTGTAGAATTTATCTGAAAGAAAATGCAAAACACTTTTTTGATCTCTCATAGATCAGTTGGATCAGTTGTGGTCTGCTGATCTCTTTGGAACAATTGGTCAGTGAAGCGGCCTTCCACACGACTTGCCTAAGAATAATTAATTTTTACCTGTAATTTGAAAGGTGTGGATTGATCCGCTCTGTGACTTAACTGTGAGGTAAATTAAATTGCAATTTGTGTAGGGTGCCCCGAAAATTCGTGATGGTTCTGGATGGGTGTGGGAAGGGAGGAAATATGAATGGGGGGAGGAAGATGTAGTCCGGATGCTCATTCCTATTGTATTATCAGATATCTGTTTCCCGGCTAGAAAACTACATGGTCTTCTGTTTGATCAGTTCCAGATTAGATTGGACTTACAACTGTACTGCACTCACGAGTTCTCCCACTATCTGCGGTCTTGTTCATTCCCACTATTCTTTTATCAGCTAACAACGTTATTATTCTCAGGTGGATCAACAGGGGAAAAAAGAGTTATCGTATCCGTTTGACGCAAATTTGGGGTAGCATGTTAGCTTAATCGTGTTTTGAACGCGATTTCATGAGCTCTCTCCTACGTCACGGACTTAATCAAAAAATATTTGCATTTGCGAGTGAACACTACTTTTCTGACTCCGCTCCTGGAAACCGCCTCTTAAACCTTTGACAGTTTCGCAGATAAACAGGAGCTATACTATTTATTTTGTGTTTCTGTCCAATTCAAATATAATTTCAGGTTGGGTGTACGACAACAAACACCTGAGAGCTTTTTGTTCGATAGAATATGGTTTACTCGTGGAGTCATTCAACTATTTTTTGGCTAAATCTAGCAAGAGTCGAGCAATAATCAAATTTCTAACCATCCGTTGACCGAGCGGTCATTTTGTTTCCAGGGTTCATTGAATTCTCGGAGATAGGTTTCGATTTGAATTTGAAATTTAGTATCTGGTCATTTCTCATGCAGTTTTTCGCGAGTGTGGCATCAACGTCTTTGAGTAGTGACCTTAATCGAGGCCTCCCCGATTCCCAATTTTGAAGGACGTGCCACCGCTCTTCGTCTCTGTCGACGTGTTAATCGATTGTTGTCAGCGCCATTCCTAGCACTCTCAAAAGTCGACACGCAACGCTTCTCCAGTGTATGTGTGATGACGCCCTCGCTCACTCGTCTCTCGCTCTGTGTTATCGTGTCCCGGGACGGACGCGATAAGAGCTGCGCTCGCCCTCTGACCCCGGCACAGTCGATCTCTGGGCCATGAGAGAAGGAAAGAATTTTCGGTTATGGGTGGTGGTGGTGGTGAGAGGGGTGGAAGGACCAACAAGTGTGCTCGCCCAGCTTAGCTCCTCATAAGGACCACCTTCACATAACAACCTCCATGGATAGCTAGTAGTGCCGAATCACAAAGATAAAATTCATAGAAAATTTTCTATAAGTTAAGGGGTTTTGCTTATTTTATATTTAGAAGAAGCTGTCCACTGTCTTACAATTCCAGGATCATTTATAATATTGTTTAACGACACCTAGATTTTGTAAAAACAAATACTATTTGACAAATTTTCAACCAGTTATTAACATCGCCAACTAGTTGGAAATTATTTCATTTACCTACATTTTGTTTTCTTAAATATTTTGTGGCTTCTTACGAGAAAAATCTTTCAATTTAATAGGATTCTAACTTGCGTTCGAAACTGGCGTAAATATCTTGCGTTAATTATTAGTAGGAAAATATAATTTTTGTGTTTCACTTAACGAGAGATTTCTTTTTGGAGACGTTATTGTTCGTTTAGTTATAGTGCCTAAGCACCGAGAAGGGTACAGAAACTCCTGTTGTGAATTAACACTACAGTGAATTAAAAAACAATTCTGCTTAGGGGATTCCCCTCATTCTTTAAACTCATGTCATGCGTGTTCTCTTCAGGAAGAAAATCCCAGCCGCGACTACACTCCGCCCGCCTACATCCGGTTGCTCTTCACCGACCTGGGAATCTTGACGCCTTCAGCCGTGAGTGACGAACTTATTAAGATCTACACTTAAATAGACAAAAAAAACCGCGTCCTACGACTCCTGGACATTGTTTCCAAAATAAAATATGCAGATCGTCTACTGAATCCAAATCCAAGTTGAAGCTGATGTCCAGAAACGCGTTTGTCTAGAAGAGAGCTGTATACGCAAAAGTTATTCATGTTTTGGATACGAAGTAGTTCAAGATTCGAAAATAAAGCTTACTTTTAAATTATAAATTGACATAATTGCCTCGCTCTTTCAAATGCTCATACGATACGAAAAATCTCCAAACCGGGAATCGAACCCGGATCTCTTGGCAGCACCACGTCCAAGTCCCTCGACCAGCTGCAACGGGTCGTGTTACTTCCGACACTTCGTTGACTTAAGTTGACAGTATCAAACTTTTATGGTGACAGTTTAATCGTTTCAATTTGGAATCATCAATTCGTTTCGATTTTCAGAAATTGATTTAGTACGATCTGCACGTCGTCCACTTCAAAAATAACAACTACATCATTGAATTGCCGACTCGGTTTTGTTTTCAGATAATAAATAAGTCGAAGGACGCGGATTTGTTCCACTTAGCGTTATTTGCGAATGCGAAAGCAATGTCCGTATCCGATGTCGCCAATGCATTATGTTTAGAAAATATATCTCGAACTTTATAGATAACGTTCGACGAGTCTAACTTGAAATCTGAAAGCTTTATCGCCTCACTCTTGTCTGCATACATGACTCATTGAAGTTCTTAAACGATTCCCCCATCTTTTATTTTTCCCTTCCCTTCCATCGTGGCATATACTTGCGAACGTCTTAAGAAAATTGAATCAAATTTGAGCTGTAATTTGTAGTCGAGTGCAAATTATTTCAGATCTCGATTTTGCGTATTTCTCGAGATATGAGCCGTTGAAATTTTAAGCATTGTCATTTAAAAAAAGGAAAATTCCAATATGGCGTCTCCACTTGATCAAAATGGCGCTGAATATTCGAACGCCAATCACGTGCCACCATTTTGAGGCCAGCGACATTGGCCACACTAGATCCCGAATTCCTAATCATTATTCAATTAATACCTCAAGAGTATAAATCACGTGTTTCGACGCCATTGCTATGACGTTATGCACGTGTACTAACTAACACAACTACAGTGTTGTAACGTAAACTGAGATGAAATCTTAAGATGAGCAGCTGTAGACACAACAAAAACAAGACGAGAGAAACTCACTCTACTTAAATATTTCAAATTTGCGTTTATTTAAGTTTTACATTATGAATATTTAATCTGTTTTTTAAAATAATTATGTTTTTATTCCTTCTTGTACTTCCTCGTGCATGTGATGTTGTCGACCTTGCAAACCTGAAACACAAATTGACACGTATTGATTAAAAGCTGAACAACAGTTGATGGGGTCGTGTCAAGGGCAGTGGGTCAAGTTGGTCTAAAATAGAATTTTGTGGTCAGAGAAATGAGCGCCACCTACCATGACCAGGTCGTTGCCGTTGACCTCTCGGACCAGGGTCGTTTCCTTGGCGCCCTTCTGCAGCTGGGACAGTTTGTTGCCGTCCAGGGTGAAGATGGTCTGGTGGTGAAACGAATTGACAACATTGTTAATCGGATGTTGTTGTTGTTGGGGATTGATTGATTCGTGTGTCCAGACGTAATTTCAAGATTGTGGGAACTCACCTTGACTTTCCTGCCGTCGGCGGTCTCCTCGTCGAACTCCTTGCCGACGGTGAAGGCGATATCGGTGGTCTTGAAGGTGGTCACGGTCTTGATGGTGAAGTCGTCTCCGTTCTGGGTGATGGTCTGGACGGGGGTGGCAGTGGCGGCCATTTTACGGGTGGCCAAGCCAACTCCTGCAATGAGAGAGAAAATAAAACGCACGGTTAGTGACGTTGGTCGGGAATCGAACCGGGGACATCCGTTGCCAACTGAGCACTGAGTTTGTTATCGCATTATTCGACAATAAATCTCATCTTTAGAAATGGTAAATGGTTGTCAGCGGTCTCTGGCCGGGGCTCACATTATAAAAAGACCAGTCTTTTATTCTCTGGTTGCTGCCGCAATTACAGCTGTTTAAGTGTGTAATGTCAACTTCCGGTGCTTTTTATAAACACAAATTGAGCTAAATCTGCGATCACTGCTGCGCACATCCACCAATTGTTGGTCCGATAACGAGGGGTCATGACCGCACATTATTAGCAGGGGTTGTTTTGATTCATTTGTTCGGAGTGCGCAGCTCGGGTTCATCCCTCGTCCTCAGTTTCTGGTCTCTTGAACGAATTGGGCTCGAGACGATTAAGTGATCCAGCCGACACTAATCTGTACGAATTGTTTTCGTCGTCTGATGACGTCTGAATGCGGCCCCCGAGCGACGTGGCCCTTGCCCAGGTGGCCTTCCCGGGTGCCGTGAACAGAAGAGCTGCTCGTCTGTATTTATAATCAATGAGTGCGCGGTCTAATGAGTGAGTCTCGATTGAATTTCATCGATCATCGTCGCCACCCCACAACAACTTCTCTCTCTCTCTCATACAGACTTTTATCCGAAGGCCATCAGCTCTATCTGTTTGAACTTTGATTGCTGGCAAACCCCCGACATTCGACAGTCTATTTTCGGGTTCTCACCAGCCCCAGTTTACAGGGTGGCTGCTGGCTAGACGATTGGGAATGATCGGGGGCCGAGTCGTTAATCCGGGATCAGTCGCGACTATAATTCTTTTTTTTTTTTGGCGCGGGAATAAAAAGAGGGGGTGAGAGGGAGGGAGGAGAACCCAATTGATTGTCAACGAGCAACCAAGCATCCCGTGTTTGTCTTCACAATTCGCTATTTGTCGTTTATCGTATCTAGTTGTGTCGTTTTGTTTGCTCATGGTTCGTGTGTTTGTCGCTTTTTGCTTATTTTGTTTGTCGGGTTGGGGTGTGGGGTAGGTTAGGGGATCGTCGATTTGGGGGCAGGCATACAGGCACGATTGAATGCCTCTGTTGCTAAAGTGAAGCTAGTGATCGGCCACCTGCGTCCAGTGTCCTGGTGGAAATGATGGACGGGTCAGTGGGGCTGGCTTCATCAGTTCCGGTCGAGCGATTTACTGATGTTAATTGATTGTCCGTATTTACTTGTGTTTGCAGCGGATCTGGAATTTTTATAGTTTGGCGTCTGTCTGAAATTGGCTGCTGCGATTATCGAACTCGTGAAGCCAGGTCGCTCCCAATGTGGCAATTTATTTATTGGCGAGTGAGTGCGCCGGGGCCTGGCCATCTGCCACGCACGTCGCGCCCCCTATCGTCCTCCTCCTCACCATGCACACCACCCGCGCACACACACATTCACTCGCCAGTGCCAAAAATATAGGCACGAGTATTAATGGAAAAAAAAGCCATGTGCGTAGGCTAAGGGAGGGAGTGGAGGAGCAAGGTGACGTGAGTGACATTGCCAGCGCATAAAATTTAAAAAAACACGGTGGGCAGGAAGGGAAATGGCGGGTGGGTTTGTCTCCTCGTCTGCTGCAGTTAGTTTCACTGCCAACGCATATTAATTTATTTAAAGGCAGAGTGCGCAATGTGGATTTGCTAACAGAGTTACAACTTTAACGGATTGCAAAACTCGCGAGTTACAACTCTGTTGCAGTGAATTGCAGTTATAATGAGCGCTTAAACTGGAGTGTCAATGACTAGCGTTTTATAAAATGTGGGGCTCACCCTGTAATGTGCGCTTACCGTGATCGTACTTCAGCTCGATACATTTAAATTGTGCCGGAGATTGGGGCAAAATGGAAATTCGAGATTGCACGTGCTGTCCCCAAATACAGATCGTGTGGTTAAATAGTTTGAAAGTTAAACGCGGCCCTCCAGCACGTGTTTTGAAATTCGAATGGGCGAATTGTCATTCGAGATGGGACAATTCGAAAAGAACTTTTCGCTCAACACGAACTCGCCTCTTTTTTTCCAATTTCTCAACGCCCCTCGCCTTCTCGGATTAACTACGCTTGACTAGTGGAAGTGGTGGCATTTGAGGAGATTTGATTGTTGGCGGAGACGAGGGAAATTTGATCTCTCGCGGCCCGATTACCTGATCCGGCCCTCGTTTAAACGAATTCGAGATACCACTAAGGTTTCTGACAGGATTGAGCGATTGTACGCGCCTTTCATCCACCTTTATTGTCGCCCTGTAACCGCCTGATCAGCAGAATAACCCCGAGTTGCTCAACCTGTCCAGGTGCGTCAAATGACGCCACCGCGGACGTTCTGCGAGACTGCTCAACACGAGAGCACTATTGCAATAATACAACAGGGGTTAAAAGAGGGCCTCAGATGGAGGAGGGGGTGCAAACAAATGGCTCGTAAAACAGAAACCACCTCATCCACCTCTTCAGTCACCCCCGCTAATAAATAAACCCGGGTGGTGAGAAGACAGTTTTTCTGTCGGGGGGTCGTTCGAAATGTTCACCTCTATTGAATTCCCCAAATGTCATCATTTTTTTAATCTCAGAGATGAGTTTGCAAGCTAAGTGGTTGTTTAATATGCTCGCTGGAGAGCGCTACAGGAATGTGAATTATTGCGAAGCAGCTCCCTGCCAAATTAATTCCTCGTTGGTCGCTAGGAGACGTTGCCAACTTCCCCTCCCTCCCTCCTCTATCGATCCAGGAGGAGCCTTCTCCCCCTTCCGCCCCTAGCACCCCGAATCTATATGGCGTGATGTGGTGACGTCAGCGTGTCTATGGCGAGATCACCTTTATACTTCCCCTTCCCCCACCCTTCCTTTTGTCCGCCCCCAACACCACCACTCACCCTTCGACGAGTCTCGCCCAGGGAGTATTGTACTCGTCAGAATAGCCGCAACCTACGTATTTTTCTCGCTTCCATTCGTGATTCTCCTTTTCCCGAGACACCTTTTGGTGAAGAAAAGTAGCCGCACCCTTGTCTATGAATGTCTGTGGCCGCGTTCTGCTCGTTTCTCGTTTCTATTCATAATAATTAGTGGTTTTGCTTCATTTTCGGAGACTTATTAATTAAAGTGAATGCGATCGTTGCTCGCTCGCTCCTTCCTTTTTCATATTATTCTTAATTCTCGCGAAGCAGACGCAACCTGAGAAGAAAATCACTCGATTTCGGTGACAAATTCTGGCGTCTGAACACGCTTGGTGTCATCGCATCACTCTGTTGAGTGAAGAGACAAGAGTCTTGAGAAGACAAAAAGAGATCGAGGGGCTAGGCTATGTCATGCTATCAGGCGAAGAGGCTTTGTGAGGGGACACACAACTCATCCACACACGCGGAAGCATTTAATTGCCAACGGCTAAGTGCTCAGCCTCCCCTTGCCCTGTCCAATCTCGGACTCTGTCAAAGTGGGTCAATTCGGGAGAATCAGTTGGCGGCGACTTTGAAAAGAAAAGGGTCCCGGGAGCACATGTTCTTCTGGAGAGATTCTATTTCTGAATTCCCCCTCCCCTCCCTTGCCTCGGACGTAAAGCAGAAGCCACCACCGGATCTCCCCAACTTCCCAATTCCCCATTTCCGATCGCAATCCCGTCTCCAGTCCCGGATCATGTTTACGTTACGACGTCACGCACGTGTCATCCTACATTTCCGTTTCGTCGTCCGACGTTGAGCAGATCCCAACCCTCCCTTCACATGGATCACATGGATTGGATCATCACCCACCCACCCACCAATAGCTCCGGATAATCTTCGGCGCTCTCAATTTCACAAAAATAATCGATAATACCCGAAGAATGTCATGTTGTTGTCTCTCTCTCTTACCCAGGGCCTTCATGTACTCCTCGAAATTCTCGGTCTCGTACAGCTTGAATTTTCCGTTGAACGGCATCGTTGAAGATCTGCTGGTGGTGGAGTTTTTTTGGAACGAGCGCGGTGCTGCTGCTGCTGCTGCTGACTTGAACTGCTCGACTCAAACTGAGGCCAGATGATGATGCTCGGGGAGTGGAGTGGAGTGGAGTGGAGGAGACGAGAGGAGAGGCCGATGCCCGGTGGCTGCGCGCGCATTTATGGCGGACGACGGCTTGGATCCTGGCCAATGGGCGACCGGCGGTGACGGGGTCACGTGATGATGAAGGGACGCGTCACCACGCGCTTCAACCGGGTGGCGCTGAACAAGGAGAGAGACGCGCGGGGTGACGAGGTGGCGTGACATGAGACACACCCCCCCACCCTGGCCCCTACTCCATGTGGCTTTATGGGCTGACTGTTCTGTTTGAATGGACGGTCGGTCGATCTGTTTGGGGGGAAGACACTTTCTTCGGTGTCCTTCCTCTTCGACCCGCTTTGGTGACCGCCTCAGTTGTGGCAAGTTCGAATTCGTCTCCTAATCGATTTCGATGAGCTTGAAACGATCGATCGAGCCACTTAACAATCTCTCTTCATTTTTGAATTTCACATTCTCCCTTCAATTCACAGGTTAGTTAGTTGAAGGCCGACTTTGCTCATTTTCTTATTAGCAATTGGCATTGAGTTTTCAACGCAATCTTAATTTGAATATTTCATTTGTTAGTGAAATTCAATTGTTTATCGTTCGACTAGTTTGGATCGCTGCCGAAGCGCTTCCTGGTGTTGCCAATGAGTTCCGTATCGAGTTGAAATTTGTAAATTTGTTTTTGGTGCGTCGAGAAGAAGCTGTGCTGGGCATTGTTTTCGGTTGGCGAAGACCTTTATTTTATCCGAGGACGTTAATGCCGTAATGGCTCTTCCCATGCGGTGCTACCTAGGGGGGACCTAGGGGGCGCCACCGACCAGCCTCTACTACTACTGTACCTCACCTGACGGCTTCTGCGGATTCTGCGGCGATCAACTAACTGCGTCTGGGGTTGACCGAGTCTAGATCTCAGCCTCATTCATTAAATAATCATTAAGTAAATCATAAAATATGGCATATGATTGCAGGAACTGGCCCTGACCCAGGTCTCCTGGTGGCGGAAGGTCGCCATTCTGTTATCACCAGAATTTGGAGCCAGAAATGGCGATTGAGGACTACGGCATTCGTCATGATTAGTAAATTAAGGGTCACGGGTCATCGAAACGTCTTTAATCGGAATGGAAGAAGAAGGATAGGTCTCGAGAGATCTTTCGGATCATCAACGGAAGTGGACTGAAGGAGGCGTCTTCATTTTACCATTCTTCGCGTGGGGGCGCGTCCATCAAATAAATAAATCTGTTGACATTATCTCTCGATTATGTGAAGAGGTCGTCAGTTATTACCATCATTATGATTGGAGTTGTTTTTTCTTGGAATTGATGGAGCGAATATTAAAAGAGTCCGGATTCGAGAGAGTTCTTTCGCGCTCAAGTGCGCCTTTTGTGCGTCAATTTTGCGCAATCAGCGTCGGCAAAAGAAACTCTCCTCGGTCTCCTTTCAGAAAATGTACATTCGAGAGCAATCAACACTTTGGACCGCCGAAACTGTAATCTTCGCTCTAGTTAGGGTCGTCACGCACTTTGGATTCGCCGCTCATTCCCACGCCCCCGCATCCAACACTAAACACGAGTCGAGATTTCATACGAGATTCCTAATCTTGATTCGACGAGTGTCGAGAATTGAGCCCCCCCCCCCCCCTAATAGTTCTGTTCGGAAAGCATTTATTTTATTGTGAGGTGAGCGTTTGTGTAGGTGGGGGCTTGGTATCTGGCATCGTTGCGAACTGAACATGTTCAGTCAGCGTTTCCCTTTCAAATCTGACGTTAGGTGCGCGACTGAAACGAACGCGAAAACGTTTTGCGTAATTTTTAGAGTCTCGTTTGAAACGTGCGAGTCGTTAAAAATTTAATATATCTGTTAGTGCAGTGAAAGCAGTCCGCTTCACAGATAGCTTGTGATTTCAGTCTGTTTGTTGAGCAACGGGGGGCGGAATTCTAGTTACACTGGCCACGCATGTTTATACAGGGCGCGTTTAGATATTGGATCAAAAGAGAAGTGGGCTGAGTGCTGCTCGTTCTCGAATGACACTTCGCCCATGCGCTCTTTCTTACAAAGCACGTGCTGCTGGAGAGAGGGGTGCGTTGGACATTTTAGCGAGAGAGGCGACTCCGTGCGGCGTGCGCTAGATCTACAAGAAATAATTTCTCGTTTTCGAATGCGTTTTCGAATGCGAATGCGAATTTCGTTTACTAAACACGTGCTTGTGATGGCTGCGTTGCACTTTCAATATCATTCGGGAAAGCGCTCGTGTTAACGCTAAGATCAATTTCGGCCGGATCGAAGGAAAGTGGGTTCGAGCCCCGTAACAGCTGCCCGTTGGTCATATCCGGAAGCATGTGTTTTGAGACGAGATCCCCTCCAGCCAAAAATAAATAATAATGGGCAGTCTTTAATTAATTTTTCTGTCCCGTTTCGTTCATGTGCATCAATCACAATATGTATCCACAAACAGCCCCGGATGGGGGGGGGGGGCCTATGGCGGAGGTATAAAAATGTCAAAACTTTGGGGGAAGGAAGGGATGAGAGTTGGAGGGGGTGGTGGGCTCGGTTCAGGGTGGAATAGCGCACCACGTTCATTTTCTATTTCAACCTCCTCCGGCAAGGACATCACTTTTGCCTGGCAATTTGGGAGCGCGCGAGTGCGGCATTAAAAGTCTCACGCTATGTTGGCGCGAGGTCACCCTTGTTGTACTAGGCGTGATTGAGTGACTAGTACCAGTTGTGGAAGAACATACGTGTTCTGAGCTCAGGTGAACAATTCCCCCCTCTGCCCATCCTACGGATAAGGAGACTGTCTCACCTCTGTAGAATTATTTTAAGCATATCCGATTTTGTCTTATCTTCATTTTTCGTCAACCCAATTTCGTCCCCCCAAGAACATCAACTCAATTTCATTTAATTACAACGGAGAAGAGAGCATAACGGTCAAGTGTCGCTCCATCTTTTGACAAACGCGCCCAGCCAGGGTAAACTTATGGGGAGGGGGGACACCAAATTGTTTGGTGCGTTCGGATGTCCCATTACAATTTCGGCTAATCCGTAACTGTGTTTCACCATTAGTTTGTTAATTTCAGAATGGTCCTGATTCCGCTCGAGGATTGCAATTAACAGGAGTGAGATAGAGAGAGATCCCTAAAGGTGTTCCCCGAATGCTTACCGAGAGCGGCCATGTACTCCTCGAAGTTCGAGGAGTCGTACATCTTCCAGGATCCGTTGAAGGCCATCTTTAAGGTTTTGGAGGTTGTCGGTTGGACGAAAGAAGAGCGAGAGAGAGGAGACTAGATCTCTGCAAATCAACGAGGATAGTGTGAGGACGAATGAAGGAACCGCTCCGGCCTTTTATAACAGGCCGCACGCATTCACCTGAACCGACGCGGCGCTGGAGGCGCCAATGGTAACGCCCCTTCACCCCCCAACCCACCCCCAACCCCAGTTATCTTTACACGCGTTCTATCTCTCACAGTCCCCCACCCCCTCCCCACCACCACCACCACTATCAGCCAATCGGTATCGGGCGAACTCTGAACACACAGTCATAGTCAGGGTGGTGGTGGTGGTGATGATGTGTTGATGGGTGTGTGTGTGTGTGCCCTCTATCTCCTCCTTCCCCTCCCCCTTCCCGCCCCCTCTACCTTTACACTTTGACTTTGGTCGTGGTGAGCATTACAAAGCGCACTCCCGGGTCGCACTCGCGGATTACACAATAAACTCTGATCCGGTGCGTGGTGACTGAGCAGCCGGATGAGTGAGAGAGAGAGTGACCATTGGAATCCATCATGGGATTGGTCAATTTCATTTTTTTCCTTCTGTCAGGGTCGTGAGGAATGCCAGCACTAGCGGCTTCTCCAGGACAGGACCAGATTTTTTAATAATTTCTATCTATTCTAGAGTTTTGAATGTTCCGAAAGTCGGTGGAGACGATGTGGGTGCTGGCCTTCCTTTCGCCACCGAGCTCATTGAAATCAATCAAGTGGCCGATTGGTTCCGCCGTCGTGGACCGTGGGAGCCCGTTTCCTCGTGTGACGTCATCCGGCCCGCTCGTCTCAGGGTCGGACGACGGACGAGTGTCGCTCGGATCGCACTCGCCACTTAAGTGTTAAGGGAGACACGGGATGGTTGGATTGCTCGAAGAAGGGGCGGAGGTGCTCAAGGGGTTAGGTTAGTCCAGACACGCTGGAACACTTCTTCATTTAATTTGGGCTTTCTTCTTCATTCTCTAGGAGAATTTTTTATTGTTTAAAGCCTGTCCGAAGGGTCTGGCTCCGCCCGGAGATCATCAAATGGGGAAGCACAGAATAGTCTTAAACTATCGATGATGAGACATATTTTAATATTTTAAGGCGCTCCCGAAGTCTAGGAATATGTTGCCCTGCTTTGTTTACATCAGCAAATTGTTTATGTAAACGATTTTAATCCCATGTGTGATTCTGTGAATCGATCGAATTTCGGTTCAACCTTTTGGACACTCTGCTTTTTTGATGAGAAACTGGAAAGAACTCTTTCCAAGATATGACATTACTGTACATAATTAGTGGGCCGGTTATAGAAACTGGACAAATGAGGCTCGATGACGTCATATGGTTCGAATTCTCATAGAGAACCAGGAACGAGTGTGCGAAAATGAACCGATCTCTCCTGTTCCTTATTACGCAGATATTGTTTGATAATCGTCAACTAAGACATCATCACCTGTTAAGTTTAACAAATCGGTTGCACTGTTACAACAGCGCTACTCTCGCCTCAATCGTCATTTTAAAAAGTGCTGTCTTTTTTAGTGATCGCCTCGCTCCTGAGACCCGATTGTATTGCTCCTGAGACGTATTGCTGTCACGCACCTGAAAGGTCAATTCCGATAAGCGTCATTTACCGAAATATTCGGGAAACTCGGCTTCACTCCCCGATACAAATTGATTTACAACTTGCCTAATCTAACCTAGGCTCGTTGTCACGTACAATAACGGTCAATTTCGATAAGCGTCAGATGTTGGAAAGTCGCCTTTGCCGAGACGCGGATTTACTCCCCCTATACAAATACGTTGAGGAACCCGCTGCATCGACTTTGGTTTCGTCTCGGATGTTCCCCGTTCAAAAAAACCTGTTTCTGTTTTTTCTCCACCCACACCCACACGCGAAAACAAACCCTCGTTTTTGTCACTGTGGCGCGAAATGGATGTTGACCCTCCCCCCGACCCTCCGACCCCCTAATTTTATACGTGTCCTGCGTTGTCTGGCGAAGACAACGCACCACCACACACTCGTCTCTAAACCAAACAAGCCGATTTTTATTAGCAAGTATTCCGTGTGTCTTTTTGGGAGCTGACAGGAGGGCGTTGTTTTTCTACGACACACGACTTTAATGACATGTGTTCGAACCCCGCCGGGGGACAAGAAACACGAGACACTCGTTCACTCGCCATCTTCGCTCCATTTCTTCGGCGCCGTGTGATTGGCTGATTTGGTGACGTTTCGCTTTCCAAGTTGTGAAACGTCACCAAATCGGCCAATCACAGGGCGCCGAAGATTCGTCGGAAAACCATACCCAACTTCTCTACACTATTCCATTTATAGTCGTTACTTTCCTTTTCCTTTAATAACCTAGCAACAATTTGTTAATTTTATTTTTGGGCAATTTTTCCTCCCTCATCGTGTGCTGTAGGTTGGAATGGGCTCGTTACTTTAAATTGGATTTGTCACATTTGTGTTAATTTTTTTTTTAAATGGCGACACAAATGATGCATGCAGATTGAGTTTCTCTGTCTGCGCGCGAGAACCTTAATCGACAAACTTTGCTCCGCTCAAAACATTCTTCTCGACTCTGTTATCTGGAGTTTAGAACGGAGCACTTGTTCGGAAATTGAAAATCGTTCAACTGTTAATGTAGATATTTTTTCCGCGCAAGAATTAGCGAGTTGCCTGACGCAATCGCCATTTTCCCATCGGACTACAGTCTAGTCGCATTTTTAATTTTTGCCGATCTCAGTCCCGTGCACATTCGATATGGGCGATGGCCATTCGAGAACGAGCATCCTATTCTTGTCCTTGCACGAATGGGCTCGTTCTAACTCTCTCGCTCCCGTGTCTCAACGCACCCCTCTCCAGCACGTGTTTCAAATTCAAATTCCCGTGCGCAATTGTGATGGGCGAATTGCCATTCGAGAACCATCAGTACTTTCTAGGTCCAGCACGGACTAGCCACTCCTGTCCCAATATTTAAACGCACCTTACGGAATAACATGCCTTTCCGTTTCCGCTCAGAGCGGATGGATTCTCCGTCAGGTGTCGCTGTTGTTGGCGTCACGATGGCGCCAATGCGTTGCTACAACCGCAGATAACCTCGTATCGCTGACGTATCTCTACTTTGTTAATAATTTTCCTGTGGAATAGTACAGGTGCTAGTTCACTTATTGCAACTTATCTTGTTCACTTATTTTGAATGGTACCCAAGTTCGAGAGCAAAAATGCGAGAGCACTCATTCACCGAAATTTATCACCTAATTCGGATTTTATCATTTGCTGCCTAACATAGTTTCGAATATACAAGTTAGAGTAAACCCTGATTATCAATAAAATTAATATTTTCCTCTCTTTTTGCTAGAGTGCTGTAATAATTATCAATCTAATTGAAGATCGATATCACTAATGGCCATGTCCAGCGCTCGAGTGCCGGGGTTCTAATCCCGGTTTGTTCATTGTTTGTGCAATTGTCAATATTTCTTGTGGTCGATTCCGTTGTGTGTTCGAACTCACCCTCGATGAGAGAGAATGAGCAAAATATCTGTTAGATTGGATTGGGGATGGGAATGGGGCTGGAGGAGAAAACTCCCCTAGGGGATGACCGTCAACCAGTTAATTAAAAATTGCACGGAAAATTTTCATTACATAAACAACATGGTAAACATTGACGGAGCAGGAACTGTTGCGTTCGAGCGTGACGTCACCACCCAGGAAAATTTGAAACGAGCCTTGTCAACATTTTCATAGTGGCGATAATTAATAAACTTGCGAGTCAAATAAAGTTAAAATGTTGGGAATTATGCGCATGTTTAATAACCAGGAGATTTTTATCCCAACACTGTCTGTGGCTGTTTTAAGATTTTCAATTTATGCCGCGTGTGTTTTAATTAATCAACTCGCAGTTTACCGAACAATTTTTATTCTAGAGATTTGTCATCGCACGCAATTATTGCAAGGACATCTAATTGATTTTTTTTTTGACGACTTGATAGCTGATTGACGAATAGTTTTCACGTAGCAAGATGGCGGCAGCCGCTGCTCTGACCAAGCACACTTAATCCAAGCGTGCTTGACCAAGGGTGCGTTGGGACATTGGAACAAAATGGGCGTGTCCGTGCTGAGACAGCAAAGCCTGCTCGTTCTCGAATAGAAATTCTCCCATCTCAAGTGTGAGCCACAGCGTGTGAATTACAAAGCACGTGCTAGAGAGGGGCGCGATTAGCTATTGGAAACGGGGGAGCCGAGTCCGTGTTAGGACAAGAAAGAGCTCGTTCTCGAATGACAATCCGTCCGAATCAAATTAACACGAACATTTAAAACACGTGCTGGACAGGGCTGCGTTTGACTTTCAAATATTCGGATACGCGAGCTGTGTTTCTGGAACACTAATGCGATCTCGAAGGCCCATTTGCCCCAATCTCGAACACGACTCACGGTGTAATTGGGGTATTATAAGCTTTCTCTTCAGCTTTGAAGCGGTTCCTGTTGGTAGCGATCTGATGTAATATTTTCATGATAGTCATTAGCCCCAATTGTCTAAATTTATATTTAATACATTCGACTCTGATCTGGTCCTGCTAAATAAAAAAAATATGCAGCCGTCTTCGCTTTAAAATAGTCTGTGATACCATCGAGCGAAGTTTGGTAACTCGCTCGTTATCATTTAGTTTTTTCCATTTCTCCGCGCCCTTCGAAACTCCTGGAATTCGAACTCTGGACTTGGAACTCACCATTTGTGATCGCGTCCTATTGAAAGTCGAAACTTTTTTATTTTTATCTCAACTTTAATTATAAATTTCGGAGCTAGGCAAATATTTGCTCGAGCTGAAATCTTGCATGTTCACGTTGCGTGTACATTTATTTAGGCGGAATATTTATCATTTTTCTAGGAGAGCCGAAATAGACCAGGCGTTTTTGGCACTGGAGATATTTTCTAAAACTACACTGAAACTCATAAAATATTTTTTTATTATGCTATATATATTTTTTCTTTTGACACCTTGATCAAATTATTAAAAAAGTAAAATAAATTGGTAGAAGATGCCCACGATTTCGTAAATAAATGATGCATTCGACATACAAGTGTTTCTTTTTTTATATTTTCAAAATTGTTAAATTAGCAGTATTTACTGGGAATTATAATGAATCGTTGAAGAAGCGACGAATTCCCATTCGAGAATCATAATTAAAATGATTTTTTTATCGGGATTTTAACGGGATAACTGGATTGTTGAAAGGTTGAATGTGATTACAATGATCTTACGATCCACTAGTTTTAAAATGGTAGAATTAATTTTGAAATTCTGGTCTTAATTTTCTTAAAACTTTCTGAGTTGTCTGTCCATGGCTTTATTTTTAATTGAATTGTGCAGATTTTAAAATATCTGTATGAATGGCGGGATTTTCTGGGTGTAATGATATGCACGGGATGACGTCATCTCGCAGCATCCCAATATGATCTCGCTAACTCAAATATCTAAGCAAGAGCGCCTTTACGAAAAGAGCGTTCAGAGTTCACGTTCTATATTAGAAGCTGAAACGCGGACAACAACGAACGTAAACAACAATGGCGGCCGAGTGTGTTTCGTAGCTGACACTTCACCCGAAAATCAGGAATGTTCGGTTACATTTTAATTCAGACGGGATGATTTTAAATTAAATTTAATAATGGCCGGCAAGGGCGACGTGGACGTAGAAGAGAATCTGTACGGCTGCTACCTGCTTTGCTGCCGAAACGAGAAATATTTAGGCCATACGTACATCGGTTACACGGTCAACCCTTCTCGACGCATCGCCCAGCACAACCGAGGGGTCAAGGCGGGTGGAGCCAAGCGAACCAACAACCGTGGGCCCTGGTAAGTCCGTGTCCGTCTTCCTTGAGCCAGCCTTCCACTCCTTCGTCCGTGTCATTCCCTTCCTCGACCTCTCAAGTGCTTGCCAAGACCGTGTGGAGCTGATGAAACTAGTGCCGTTCTTGCGAAGTATGGATTCGAGAGGAGTTTCAAGTTGAGGAGTTGTTTCTTTTTTTTCTCTTGTCTTTTCTGATCCAGGGACATGGTGCTTATGGTACATGGATTTCTGAACAGTAATGCAGCCCTGAAGGTACATGATTCATCCAACCCTAGCTTAAGTTACGCAGAGATCGCCCACAAATGTATTGATTGAAGATAGGTGGCGACATAATTATTTGTGGTTTTTTCTCGGTTGTTCGATTGTTAGTTCGAGTGGGCGTGGCAGCACCCGAACCGATCTCGTCGTTTGCGTCACGTAGAGGGGCGACGACGAAAGGAGACGCCATTCCAGTTCCGGTACCGGGTCTGTTGCGAGATGTTGCTGGTGGGACCGTGGACTAGACTTCCGCTCACCCTGCGCTGGCTCAAGCGAGACTACTACATGGAGTTTGACGTGAGTTTGACCCGAGTGGTACAAGCCGCTCAAGCGAGTAAAAACTCAGTCGGGGAACCTGGTTTGGGTTATTCTAAGTTTCCAAGAACCAATTTTGAGTTAATTTTTATCTGTCTCGTCTGCAGGCCCGATTGCGACCGCCCCCGCACATGCCAGTCGTGTTCGGTGCCGTGCTCAGTCAGAAAGTGGTCGCCGACAGTCAGCCAGCTGGACGCACTCGAAATGAGAATGCTGGCGCTCAAGTGGAGCTGCCCGGACGTGCAGAAATACTTACAGATGACTGCTTCATTTGCGAGTCCGAAATTGAGGTCAGTCAATATCTTCTAGAAATCTTTAAAATCATGGAAATGCTAGTAATCATTATTTGAAACTTGAGATTTTTCCCTTTGCAACATGACCACCACCCCAGGTTATTTTAAGGCGCTGCCTGTAATAGCCATCTCTTGATTCTTACGAGTTATTGTTAATGTTGTTCGTGACTCATGTCTCCTGACCTTGGATTGTCTTTTGTCCAGCCCAACAGCCGACTCGAGTGCTTGAATGTCGAGTGTAGCATGCGTAGTCACGTGACCTGTCTGGCGCTGGTGTTCTCCGACGCTGAAGACCACCTGCTTCCCATCGAAGGGCGATGTCCGGTCTGCACCACTCCACTGCTCTGGGGTGACCTCATCAGGGCAAAGAACGGCTGCTTCAGGAATCAGTTGCTCACTCAGGTTGGCAAACTATTTGTTGGAGGTTGAATTTGCAAGAATTAGTTATATGTTCAATTTGTACATTATTTATACGCATATATCGCGACGATGATATCTATAGCTGTGCCGAGTGTCTGATCCGTGGATTTTTCCTTGCTGATCAAAATTTTACTTGACTTTTTTTAGAACGACAGTGACGGATCCTTTTGCAACGATCATTGGGCGAATGAATTGCAGTTATCATCGCCTTCTCAATCACCCGACAAATAACGAAAGGTCAGAAATTGCCATTTCGGTCACCTTATAAAAAAATATCTTGGAAATATTTGGATTATCGTGTTAGGTTGAAGTGATTTGTATTTTAGTTTTACTTAATTTATTTGAGCGTGCTCATGGACAGTAATCATCACATTTGGTTATAGTGTTATACACTGTATTGTCTTATTTATACTGGGCTGAGTTCATTATTCTAAACCATAGTTTTGTAATTTTTAATATCCCATTTGGTTTTTTATCTATCATATCTGTTTTGTAATTTTATTACTGTGGTTTCCATCACTTTACATGGCAATTTTTACAATATCCAATAAAGTTTTATCGTTGTCTATTTTATGTTTGAATGCTCGGTGGTGCAACATTACGACACATAAGATAGCAAATTAAATTTGAGTGTCTACGCATCTGGGAATTTTAATTAGACTAGATTATTGTCAGTCATAATTTATATGATTTCGACTAATTCAAAATTTAAAACCATTTGAATCTCATTGCAACCAATATACCGAGTATTCCAGCGTCAAACAGAAGCCATTGAATATTCTGTTAACAAAATAAATATATTTATCTCATAAAAAGAAACAAGAGAAATGGTGAATCTAGAATGGTTTGATATTCACAAAATAAAAATAGTTTTAATAGAAAAGAACATAGTGTTAAAACCTATATGTACATGAAATGATGAAAAATATTTTTTCCTCCGCTGGTCACATGTACAATCTGGTAATTGGAATGATAAAAATTATCCCCATTCCAAGTCCGAACCAAACTGGACGATCTCTGAAAATGTGGGAGGAATCAAGGAGGGTGGTAGGTCCGTTGTGAATTCCAATTTGGCCGGCAGTTTCCACGATTCGATGCTTAGCGCTATTTCTGAGTGAAGGAAGAACAAAAACAAAGTCACCATTTCAGGTGCGAGAAGCGCGCTCATAAAGATTCTTAAACGCAGACTTGGTTTGACCAGAATCGTGCGTCTCAATTGCGGTTAAATTGTAATGTCATACCGTTTGTGTCGGAAGTGTCTCGCGAGTTTGTAGTCTCGGAAACCTTCTCCAGCCACGTATTCAGAATGCAGTCGTCGACAACTGGTACAACAGTTGCCCTTCGCCTTTTCACAAAATTTTCTTCAATGACTGGAACAAACGAGAAAACAAAATGTAATACTTTTTATCGATTGCATTGAAATTGTTATGAGGATTTACGTTACATTAAATGTTGCTGATTATCTGTAGAAGACGTCTGAGCAAGTCCCACGCGTGTGTACTCTATTGCGCAGACGTCTTGTTATTTATTTTAGATTTAGATCATCGCCGTAGGGCAGTGACTGCTTTTGTGATACATTTGTCATGGTTGTATCTGACAGTACGACTCCGGATACTTTCTAGAGGATTGACAAGATACAGTTGGTGGGAGTATTGCGGAGGCATACTCCAGATTCGGGCGCACAAGAGTTCAATAGGCTGAAAGGCGGCAGTCAGGGTCAGCAGAGCGGAGGACAGAGAAGGAGACAAGTGCAAGGTACGATCAGCAGGGTTGGTGATGTCCACACGAGTGCCCACGAAGGCCCACGACCAGCTAGAGTCGAGCATTTGATGGACGATACTTTGGCTAGTCGGGAGCCCTTAGCATGATAGTTGGAATTTATATGATTGCCCGGATGTTTTCGGGTGATTGACATATGGAATGTATTCCTTTTGTTGACTGTAGCTGTCAAGTGTCACACACCATGCAAGGAATTGGGTGAGGACAGTCGGAGTAGATTGTCTGCAGGAGAGGAGACTGCACGCATTAGGGTGGTGCCATCAGCATATTTTCGAATACCTAAACGTTACCTTGTTGCTGGAGACTGTAAACTTTATCGGGATTCATGTGGGAGAAGCGGCAAGTGGAGCCGAAGCTACATGACCCTGTGAGATAAATTAATTTAGAAAGGTTAGACACTAACAGAACCGAACTGTGTCCCCCCGCCACGCAATAATTGTTTTTAAAGCACTTAACATTTGAGGTTTGAATCAAATTTTAAAAAATATATATATATATATGTGTGTGTACTTACCAGTTTGTATAAACATTCGGCATGGTCTCTTATCACGTTCTTCAGCCAAAATAGTCGCGCTATCTAGTATCATAAAAAGAGCATATTATGATAATTTCTCGGTCCATATTTGTTTCAAATGTATTCGTTGAGTTGCAATATGTTGGAAGAATGGTTCCAGCGTATAGCTGAGTGAAAGGCTATTGAGTTGTTGACAGGCGGCAGCCTGCCGCACCTGATGCGTCGTTACTTAGTAACACTGCAGTTGGACCGTAGGCCTACCTCGAAAGTTGTTGTAGTGCAATTTCTTTTGTTTGTGATGTAGGGCGCCGCTGACATGCTTCTTTCGGTTGTCGGCTGTGTCGGGAAATGATCGGTCACAATAATCACAATAGTAACGCTTGCCCATTTCAGGTTTCACAGCTAGGAAAAGAAGACTTTCAACTAAACAGCAGTTTTTAAAGGTAACCCTCATGCGTCAAATTGACGACATCCGGTTCCGGTACTTCTCGTAGGGATTTTGCCAGATTTTAAGGGACAATAAGAACAAGACAGTTACCAAAATAATACGCTTAAAAATCATTTCAAATAGAAAATATTAAATAATTTTCGTTTTTTTATTTTGTCAAAATCCATAATATTTATAAAAATTATATTTTAAGGTCGACCTGGGCGTATAATTCTAGAAAATGAGTTTTAAGGCAATAGATTTTCCCCATATCCAGCGGAATTACGTTGTTTGGTCACACGAACACGATTGTTCAGAAATCCAAACGCAGACCCCTAAATTTTGATCAGCCACATGGTTTATCCAATTATCTTATTTGGTCACAATATGTGACAGAACACATTCAAAATACCAAGTCGGTCTAATGACCAAACAAACTTCTATCAAGAACTTCCACTACAATAATGGCGAGGAAAAATTGAGACTCACGAAACAAACTATAATTTACAGAACAGATTGGTTTTTATTTTTGACTCGTACACAGCTACTTTATTCTTTGCCCTCCGCAGTAAGTTTTTCGCTAACGTACAGTCCGTCCAAAAATTTTCTGATGTCCTTGTTCTTCACAGACGTCGACTGCTGGATCAAGGCAGCTGCAAATATTTGGAATAGAAAAATGAACAACAAAATTAGCAGACATCGAAACAATATCATTTACTTTTAAAACTCGAGGCTTGATTTACTTGAATGTCTTTGTAAGGAACCTGGAATACGACCCATCGATTGTGCGAATGGTCGGCTAGTAAAGGGCCTTTGATATTTTTTTTAGCACTGACCTTGTCCACCATGCCTAGTGTTGAGACATGGTAGACGACTCGTTCAAGTGCATGAATTCGATATCAATCGAAATCTGGAGAATCTCTGTCTTGGAGAATGAACAGCAAAACCCAATTAATTTATTTGTGACACATAACACCAGTCAGCACTGATTCTTTACGGTATCAGACGGACTGATTGCTGACACGAGCAACAATGAATTGCTTTTGACTGGTGGCAAACCAAGACTCAAAACTCGATTCACACACATCGACCCACCAATCACCTTTTTAACCAAGCAATTATTTGCTATTGAACTTGTAGGAAGAGGTGATTACTTACCGCATTGAGAGACGAGCTCTATGTCATTTCCTTCCAACACCAGTTCGTCCTTCTGTTTGGTGGAGTTGACGCAGGTAACTCCCTTGCTCATGCGCACCCGCCTGATGATCTTCTCACCCAAGAAGTTTCGGATTTCCACCAGGGTGTTCTCCTCTGAGGTGGTTACGTTGATGGGGAAATGGGCGTACACAGCCCGCATCTTGTACACGTAGCCCTACAAAACAAATTATTGATCAAAATTCTTTCTAAAACAATTGGCAACATTTTTAGGAATTCAATTATTACTTAAAAATTTTAAATCTGTATATTTTAAAAACAAAATAAACAAATACTAGGATTCAGATAATTTTTTTTTGTTAGTTTCACAAACATTACTGGCATGCGATTTCAGTTTTTGTTGCCCAGAAGTAATTGTAAAGTCAAGTAAAATTTTACTTCGGTCAACATTATCTACTCGCAACATTCAAAGTAGATATTAGTAAGGTTTCTGCTATATGCTTTAAGGACTGTATAGATTCTTCTAAAACAAAGTTTGAACTGTAGTCGCCTTTTTGATCTAGTCATCACATGATCGTGTTTGACCAGCCAGTACAGCGACTTGAGTTTACTATAGCATCACCGAGAACATGACAACACAGAAGTCGCTAGTGTCGACAGAACATTCCTCGAGCGCAAGACATTATCTATCAACAACTAGCCAAACAAAGGCATTCTTTTCCCCAATCAACTGTTAATGAATGTTTGTTAAGGGGGTTCACAGGTGATTTAACATTTTAAAACCCTCCCATCAACTGTAGTCAACCGCACTACAGACGTTCTGTACCACTCATGGTGCTTAATCAAATGTAAATACAGATTCTTCGATTAGATGTAATGAACGAAAGACAGGGTTAGACGACAAAACAAAATATTAGAATGGACAATTACGAAAACCAATGTTAAAGAGTAGTTTGCCATGTTAGAAATTAAATTGCATGCTCACAAACAATGCAACATTCGAAATTCACGGGCAAGAGATTACCTTGGTAACTCCCTTGATCATGTTGTTTACATGTGTGCAGACTGTCCTGACCGAGGCCAACTCCTTTCGGTTACCAAACCACTTCTCGACGACCAGCAGCTTGCCCTTCTTCTTCAGCTGCATGTCCACCTGCACATGCCGGAAGTTCCGGATCAGCGTGCCACGAGGACCCTTCACAGTCACCACTCGAGATTTGCAGGCCACTTGCACTGCAAACGAGCAAAATTAGAAGTACGTGTTTAATAATGATTAGCAGGTATTCGGAAGATCAAGCTAGAGATGGGGTAAATAACTAGGCTTAATTTAGCTTTACTGGCAACTTTGTATGTGCAGGTGAGGGAACATGGTAGCCCTCCTCTCACAAATGATTCTAACATGATCCAACTTTGTGCTCACCTCCATCCGGAATGACCAAGTTCTGAGAGGACTTGATAGTTTTCATGGTGAACCTGCGAGTCGAAAAAACCAATTCTCATTTTATTTTACACAAAAGTAAATCTTTCGGCAGATTCGATTACAATCCCCGAGGCTTCCCTGCCTACCCCGGTGGCCTAGGCCTATCGAATTAGGCCTAGCCACCATGGAAACGGGCCATTCTAATCAATATTGCGCTGAAATAGGTGAACCACGGGAAATTTTAGTTATCTCTTGGCCAAGCGCAACTCGTATTTTTAATGGATGCGCCATTAATTAATGGATTTCAGCAGATTTAAACAAAAATAACACTCACGCACACGACAGCCAAACGTCGACGATCACAGAAAGGATGGGCGATACTATAGACACTATCGATAGTATTTTGTTTGACTATCGATAGTAGACTACTTGCTAATCCAGTGCGCCAAAAATTAGTTGCGATAGTTTTGCAGTACTATCGATATCACTGTAGGGGTCCCCCTTTAGTAGAGGTGCGCGATATTAGTCGATTGTTGAAGCTTTTGAATGTGTTTCGATGTACTTTTGTGTCGAATTGGTTGTTATGGGAAATTGGTTAATTTTTAACGGATTAGTTAGTTTGGAACTTTAACATGGATTTCTGGATTTCGGACAAGATGTAATGGCAAATGAAGGGCAAAATATAATGCTTGTCAAGAAGAAGGGGGAGAATCTGATCGAGTCAACAAACTGGATGAAGATTGGGTTGTCCTATTCCACTTGGCGGCAGACCGCTAACCCGACTCCTGCCGGAGGCCTAGGCATGGTCAGAGGTAAGATATCCGAGGAACGCCGCCTCGTCTGGGGTTCAGCTGAACTCGGCGCGATCGCACACCGGTCTGCGTTGATGTGGAGGACGCAAACTTCTTTTAGCATTGACAATAGTTGATTTGCCTCGAGATTAGTTGTAGCAGTAGTGAAGTAGTAACTGTCTTTTTTTTTTTAAAAGAAATATTTAGTCTATTGTTTTTGGGCGTTCCTGTACAGGGTGGGCACCCTGATGTAACCTTGTTTACAAAAGAAGCAGAGTGATTCGTGTTGTTGGACCCATGGACTGCATGAATGAGGGGTTCTAGTTATTAGAAATTGACATACGAGACAAATCTAGAATCAAAAACCAATTTGACCAATGTCAAAATATTTGGTAATCTGCATCGTTTGTATTTGGTGTACTTTTTTATGGCTAAACCCTAACAACGAAAGGTACTTGTGGCTGTTTTTAGTTTTGATTCGTTAAGATTTTTTCCTTTTGTTCTGACACAGGGAAGCAACGTCCGGTCGCTGTGAAGCGAGAGGAGGCTGGTGGCGACACCAAGGGTGGCATTAAGAATGGGCCGGTGAGTTGCTCCTTTCGGTCGTTCGTGCTGAATTAACTGAGATTAAGTTATCGCCGCTTCGTGGCATTATGGCGATTTGAGTAGGTGTGGGGTAAGGGATGTTAATGACGCTTTGGCAGACTGGCCATGCGCGGGCAGCCTGTTGTCACAGACATGCTGTCAAAACTGGGATGGGAGACACTGGAAGGTCGTAGGATGGAGATCAGTTTAAAGTTGCTGGTCGAAATTCTGAAAGGGGATTGTATTGTAGATATCGGGGAAATTATGTGCCCAGCTCCTAATAGAAGTAGAACTAGCCACACTAGAATGGTGAACGAGCTTCAATGTACATCTGCGTCATATTTGTACTCCTATTTCCCCAGAGTGTGTAGACAGTGGAATGGCCTGACAGAGCCTCAAATCCAGAGCCTTTTAAAATAAATTCATGTCTGTCCCCAACTGGTCTTTTGACCCCTGCCATAGACCCCTCTCTTGGGAGATGCTTGCGGTTAAAAATTGTAATTGTTGGCTGGTTTTGAAGCTGGAGAGAGAGGGGCCTAAATTAGTAAAATTATATTCAGTCTTAAGTATCTCTAAATTCAACTGGTAGTGTCCCTCTATCTTTCATCACTGTATTATCGGGCTCCATTATGTTGTTTAATTCGCTTTTCTACTGAGTTCTCAGCTTTTAACTTGTTGTGTACGATTTTCCAGGCTAATCCTCGGACGCCCGGAAACTGCTGCAAGTCTCCCTTGAAAATGGTTATCATAAAACAGAGGGAGTGTCGTATGCTGGTGCCTAAAACGCCGACTTACGACGATCACACCTATGATGAGCGCAAGATCAAAGGTCAGCATCTTATTTTTTATTGTAAAATAGATGTTTGTTGTTTTCAGTGATTGTACTGCAACCTCGCAAATGTAAGTTAATCCAATCACCTAATTTTAAAAAATGTTTACTTTACTGTTAGTTCATTAGATCAAACAAAATTGATTTTCAAAATTTTAACACAACACTTGCGAGGAACATACACGACAGTGATTTGTACAATGCAGATACATTTTCTGTTTATATCGTTACTTTTAAAGCTATTTCCATATGATATGCTTCTGTTATTTTTCTTCGGGACGATATTTTGAGTTTTAAAGTTAGTTACTGTAGTAGTTAATAGTAGTTACTGCAGCTCCGTTTGAGATCCTCACCAGGTGTGCCCCACTCATAGGTGAAATTGAAATGGTCCAAAGAAGGGCTGCTAGATTTGTTGGCGTCAGATTTGGTCGAGAGGATAGTGAGTGTGACGGACATGTTTTTTTCTTTTTGTTTGTACTCATCAACATTATTTATTTTCGCAGAAGAGAATATGCCCACTCCAAAGACGAAGCCGCCAGCGTCACCTCTGCCGACATCCCGACTGACCGGTCTGTTGCACAGCCCCTCCTCTGCGCAGGACGGCGTCCTGGCGCCGACCAATGCCATCATCCCGGCCGCCACCCCCGTGGCCGCTCCCGTCAAACCAAAGAAGTCGGAAGACCTGAAAATTGCTCAACGAAATAGGTGCGTATCGGCGAAGGTGTCCGCGCTTCCCACTTACTAAAACTGAACACTTTTTTTCTCGATCGATAACTTCGAAACGAAAACGAAACAGTTACTTTGTTTTTGGGATGTTTGTTGGTCGTATAAAGTTGAACCTCATTCGTAGAGAGGTTATCGCTGAAAGCGAATATTCAAACTTTGTGGGTCTGTATGTGTTTCTAAACTGAAACTTATCTCTCGTGAGTTTTTAAAAAAGGTGTTATAGCTAATGTCGTTTATTGTTTTCTTGTGCAGGTTAAAAAATAATTCGTCGCCTGCAAAGTCCCAAATAAAAGACTATTTCAGCATCCGGAGGAGCGGCAGACAGACCAGTGCGCTGCTCAAGGTGAGATCTCACCGTTTTTAATGGAATTTTCTGGGTTTCTATCTAAGTCTTCGTGGTGGAAATGTGCAACCCCTGACTTTTATTACTGAAGCACAGAGTAGGGCTTTACTGGAACTTCTCTAATGTACGCATTTACATTTGAAGCTATGTTTTCTATCATTCTATATTTTCAGCGTTTGTAAACTATATTGAGAATGATTCGAAACTTTAAATGAGTTTCTTTTTAATGTTATGAAATATGTACAAAGGCGTCAAATATTCGCGTAGATTTCTCATAGAGTCGTCGCTTTTGTCAATAATTAGTTGTAATTTTTTTCTAGTCTCAACTAGATCGGCAATTTGGATGGAAACATATCGTGCGCTAATAAAAATGTGTTCTTTTCCCCTTCGCAGAAAGCTGAGCAGGAGACGGTGGAGGAGTGCGTTCGAACTGGAAAGGAAGAAGGGCTCCTTCAGGTAGTGATAACATTGGATAGTAAATGTTGCAGCGCTGCTTCGCTGTCCTCGGATCCAGCTATTTTCGATCCCAATTATAGAAATTGCAGCCTCATAATTAAGATGGTGGTTACTGTTTCTTGAGATAACTATTTTCGTTCAGTGCTGTCCTGCTACAGCAATTAGTGTCCCGTTGTCGTTGTTCAGGTTGCGATCGATGGCAAGGGTCGTGGTATATTGACCACTCGCTGCTTCAAGAAGGGAGAGTTCGTGGTGGAGTACTCGGGTGATCTCATCGACCTGGTGGAGGCCCGACGAAGGGAGGCCATCTACGCTCAAGACCAAAACACCGGTTGCTACATGTATTATTTTATTCACGGCAACCAAAGATATTGGTAAGTATCGTTAACCACTGTTACAGTTTATCAACAGCGGATGATGAACGATAAAGGCCAATACAAGCTCCCTGATTGCCCTGAACAGTGCCAGAAGCCCAAATTTGACTAGAAGTTAATTTTCTCTTTGCTTCTAATTTGTTCCATCAGCGTGGACGCCACCAAGGAGTCTGGCCGACTGGGTCGACTGGTCAACCACAGCCGCAATGGCAACACGTCGACGCAACCGGTGACGGTGGACGGCGAACCCCATCTGATCCTGGTGGCCAAGAAGGACATTGGTGCTGGCGAGGAGCTGCTCTACGACTACGGTGACCGCAGCAAGGCGTCGCTCGAGGCGCACCCGTGGTTGGCCACCTGATTCCTACCGCCGCCGCCGCCACCACCACCTGACCAATCCCAACTCACGGATTTATCTACTCACGCATCAGTGGACGACAACTACACCTCACTCACGGAACGGGTTCGCGTACATTGTGACGTAGCCGAACCCTGATCGCACCCTATAAATGCAAAGGATGGTGATAAAATGGATTCTACTTTTACTGCGGATCGGTTTCCGTTCAAGAGAATTGTGGACCCGATATTATATCGCCAGTCATTGCTTCAATCTTAATCACTTTTTATTTGACAGAATCCGTGGCATCAGCACTCTTTTTTTTACTCGCTATAGGTGAATGTTGCGCATTGGCACTGAATGTGCTGTTGACCTCACTCGATTTTGTTCTCTTATTTTGGTCCACGATTGCCGGTTCCGGGATGTGTCGTCCTTTCGGGAGTGCTATCAAAAAGTGATAGTTGATGGGGATTGGAAATCTGACCTTTATGGTTCTTTTCAGATTCCGGTGGATGCAAATTGTCAGGAATTATTTCTATCCTTTCACGCGCATTGCCATAGTCACATCCGTAATTTCAACGTTAATAATATTTTTTTCTTTTTGATTTCTGATGTTATTTTCTATTGCGAATGTGGTGACAGGATAGTGGAAAGGAGATGTGGAGTGACCGAGAGTGTCGGACCCTGGGACGCTGTTTTTGGCGACCTTTGTGATTGAGATGCTGACAACCATCGATTGAATGACTTTTGTGAACGTATTGGCTTTTCTGAGGAAAGTGTTGTGCGAATGTTGAGTAGCGAATCCCGTTCAATAATAGATCAAAAGTGATATCGCAGTTATGGCTATTTGGAGTTCGCCTATCCGTTAGACAGGTGACAGGGATGACGATTCCTTTATAAACAGACATGATTTGTTCAAAATGTGCAACGAATTATTTTCAGTCTAATGTCATTTTTAAATTGAAGTAATGTTGACATTCGAACATGATTGCAAACATCGGAACTTTGACAATATTGTTTGGAAATCCTTTATTTTTCTTTTCTTTGCTCCGAGTTGTTCATGTTCCGAGCGAGAGCAATTGCTGCACCAAATACAATGTATTATGGATCGTCATTGTCATCCACAAGAAATCTGTTGCCACAATATTGTCCCACAGATTTTTTTTACACTAGTTTTGATACGGTAAAATTGTGTTTATGGCTTGAACTTCTTCGTCTCTGAAACACATTTTGTAGCCCCACCATGAAGGGACCAAATATGAGATGCATGTTTTTCTCAAACACGTTCATCAAGTAGTTGTAAGATGTTTAGTGAAGTTTGGAACAGGCGGGCCACACGCAGGCAGCCCGCTGCCGGGATTTAAAGGTGGAGAGATTGCACTAGTTCCTAGGAGAGGCTGTTCCAGTCGTTAATCAGTAATCAGTCTGTTAAGCGCTGCGCTTTCAACCGCTAACGAAAAGTGAAAAAGTAATTTTGGAAAACCCTGATTATGTCGGATATGACGTATTTTTGCCGGATATGACGAAGAAAATGGCGGCCCCCAGTTACCTAATAAGCGCTGAGCTTTCAACCGCTAACTAAAAGTAAACAAGTAATTTTGGAAAACCTTGATTATGTCGGATATGACGTATTTTTGCCGGATATGGCGCAGAAAATGGCGGCCCCCAGTTTTTCGAAATGCGCAATATGAAATTACACAAGTCCTCGTTTGTTTTATGAAAGAGCGATCGAGGATTGTATAGCGACTTTAGCTTTTATCTGGTAAGTTAGGAGGCGACCAGGGAGTGCCGATTTTTCATCAAACATTCAGAGTTTGGTGCTAGGCCTAAAAAGTGTCCACCAAAGAACAACTTCGCTCTTGTGTCCGCCAGTATTTTGCCTCTTGTCCGTTTTAACTATCTTTGCTGTTGGCCGCTGCTTTTTTGTGTATGTTTTGTTGTGGACAAGTGATTTATTGTTATTGCAACACTTTTAAGCGACCATGAATAAACGGGATTTTCGATTTCTGGCACTCTATGAGTTCAAACTTGGCCATAAAGCGAGTGAGGCAACTGAAAATCTTCAAAAAGTGTTCTCGAACAATGCCCCTAAAGAAAGAACAGTGCGCGAATGGTTCGCAAAATTCAGGTCCGGAGATGTGAGCCTCGAAGATGCAGCACGTAGTGGACGCCCCTCCAGCAATATCGATGCTCGCCTGAAGGAAATGGTGGAGACAAATCCCAAACGAACGTGTGCCGATTTAGCGAAAGAGCTTGGCGTTTCATCGCATACCATTTGGAGTCATCTGATGGCCTTGGGGAAAACAAGAAGGCTCGACCAATGGCTACCTCACCAATTGACCGAATTTCAGATGAACACACGCATAGAGGCGGCAGTCCCCCCGAAAGGTCGTTCAACGATAGGTGGGTGCTCGGCTGATGGCCCAACAAAAAACACCGCCCGTCACCAGCGCCACTCTGCCCTCGGCCCCAGAGACGACGCCTAGGGGTGAGTGGGTGGTCGGTCGCATCACCGCTGTTGACCAGCTCGACTTCCGCCAGCTCTGCTTCCGCCAGCGCGACACCTGCATCGATTCCGGTGGCATCTCTGCCCAACATAACAACCGCCGAACTCCGGTAACGATTATAGAAACTTAAACACAGGTTCGCTATTTCAGTCAAGTTGTTTTGGTATATATATAAGTAACGTAAAAAGCCAAACGTTTCGCACTTTATCATTCTATTAATCCCTCAATTCTTGTTTTTATTTTTTTGTTGATGTGTTCGTTTGCAGAGACTATGACACCGGTTGATTACTTTGAAGATCTAATCTCGTCAGAAAGTAAGTTATTACTATTTTGGTTTGATTAATTTCAGTACTGTTTGCCAAAAAAAGTTGTTCCGCTATCAGCCGAAATAATTGAATACCTGAGTAAGTCTATAGAATAAATTTATGTGTGTTTTGGCCGCGGAATTCGTTCGAGTGGTTAAATTTCTTCTTTAATTTCAATTCAATATTAATATTTGGGAGTTTCAATTTGTCTTCATTATGGTGCCTTAGGGAGATTTCGTTCTATGGTTTATATTTGGTGGCAGCTTTCAAAATAGATGTTACAGATACTTATTTTTTAAAAATCAAATTGATCGTTAGTTCATCAAGTGACCATTGTTTTATTTTTTGTTCTCCGTAGTCTTTGCTCTCCTGCTGCGGCTCAGTCCTCCCCCGTTCGACCGCGACTACTACTTAAACATGAAGGAGGACACAGAGGGTCTCTGTGATCTATTTGACGTACCATACACAGCTGTTCTCCGTGTCAAGACCACTTTCCGTTACAGAAGTACAGGATCGGGGCGGAAGATATCGATTCATTCCAATTCTATGCCGCCAGTAACTGTTAGCTACCGCTACTTTAGTTTTGTACGGCACCATAGTATTTGTTTATTGGTGAGCTTGTATCTGTCGAACAACATGAAGCCCTATGGTGTTTCATTGGTCATTTACTAATATCAAGCTTTCGAATCATCAGCGGCGGTATCCATGGATCCATCGTCAACGTACAGTCGAATGTCAAGTTTCTTGCGGGCAGAATATTTAAATAGTGAGGCTATGTACTTGTATATTTGTCGATGGAGAGATGAGAAGCCGGGGTTGAGAATAACACAAAATGTTTGAGATTGTTGGACGCAATCAGGAACCGGCGACGAGAGCAAGTGGTTGAATAACTCAGGTTTATTTTCTTGCGCTTCTGCTACACACAGTAATTACAACTTGGTGATGATCGTGGTAAAAACAGTGTCGAAATTATGATGAAACGGTGTTATTTTATCATAGTATGAGAGTGTCGTACTCGAATAGATATACAATAAGCCCGAGCCAGCTTTCGAATAGTCAATCCTTTCTCGAGGGCGAGTCACGACACTCGTCGTGTCGTGATAAATTAACACCATTTCATCATAATTTCGACACTGTTTTTACCACGATCATCACCAAGTTGTAATTACTGTGTG
>JAQGBY010000432.1:0-45433 GCA_034698785.1 Mycogona germanica | reverse complement strand
TGTGCTTTGCGTTGCGCGCTCTCTTCCACCAGCCAGGGGCAGCACCCCATTCTACGAGACTACAGAACCGTCTCACATGAACCGAGTGCGTAACGGGATCCTAAGCTTGATGCAGTATATAGGGATCACCAATCGATAACCATCAATTCTGTATTTTTATATTCGCAGTGCTCTCGTCTTTTGTTCTGTGCTCAAAGCATCCATATCTTTTTGGCTCATTTTCACTGAAAGAAACAGATGACATTTTACGTTAATGGCGTTCAATTAATTTACGAATAGCTAGAAAAATAGAATAGTACTACTCATGAAGAGTTTTATGAAGAGTTTTCGTTCGCCATGAAGATTGATCCAATTGTATCTTCTTACAAATATGGACTAGTACACTAAAAAATGCGGTTTCATAAAAACGATGAGAATATCAAGCCCAGTCAACCGAGCTTGTTAAGACAATTTTGTGATCGGTGTGCTTGATGTACGCAGAAATGTGAAATCGCAATTATAGTCCCGATCGTGATCTGTAGTTGCATTGGGGATTACGAGTCTCCCCTTGTATAATCGGTGACGCGTGTAAAGTCGAAAGAAGCGAGCTCGTTACTAAAATGTTTTTATGCAACTGTACACGAGCATTGCTCCAAGATATGGTAATGCATCGTTTCTCCCATGTTCTCGAAGCACCCCCTCTCATCTTGCGTTTTTGCTGGGTTGAAGTTGGAAGCTTTCAGACATTGCATTTCAGGTGCTAAAAAGTGTTTTTTTCCCCATCCCCAAAACAGCCACATCCTGATTTTTTTCTTGGCGTCTCACTCTCATTTCGATCCCCCCAGAAATTCAACAACCAATTAAAGCAAAACTTTGTGACGCGATGCCGCCTGCTGGCCTAGTAAGTAGTTGTTTCTTCTTGTTTGGGGATAAGTTGCGTGAACATGTATTTCAAATGAATTTTACGTCATTTCAGTTATACCTTTGTTCTATTCCTGTCGCAAGAACTGAGCTGAACAGGAAAATGTCACAGAACGAGAATTGATGGCTGAGTCCTTCTTTGCCTGCTGTTAATTTGGGGTTCCCAATAGAAATAATAAAAAAGAAAATATGAAAAAGTGTCCTTTTAGATACGTTAACAGCCTGGATTTCAGCATGGTATTTTAATGGTTTTATTGGTTCGCAGCTATTTTGTGTAATCATTCTATAAGATAAATCAAACTCACTTATGGGGGTTTAGCTGGTGTTATCACAGCACCGAGAGATTCGCTTTTCTGCTTTGTGTGATTGCCCACATTTAGTGTCTCGGGGGCAGCTGAGCCATTGCAGGGTTGCATTCATGCAGTGTATTGCGTGATTGCCTATCTACGGATAAAATAAATAATCGTAAAATCGATATCGAAATTGCGAAAGGATACGATCGAAAATTGGAAACAATAAAATCGTATGACATTATATTTTCCTGTGCCGTTTCAATAATGTTTCTCGGTTTTTACCTTCCTTGCGATGGATCGTAGCGAAATATGGATATGAAATGCCACTTTAATTTGATGCTTTTTTGGTTGTGGATGCGTTTGTAATATCAGTTCTGTCGTCCCAGTGGTCCTTTAAAAGGAGAGGAACTAAATCGACCGTTTAAAGACGAGAGAACAAATGAGAAACGAATATACCGGTTCTCGATTGCGACAGCCAACTGTAGACTCGAGTATTGGCCTCCCGGGAGCTAATTTGCATATGCATGAGCACCATTTCTCGCCCATTCCTCCCCCACCGCAACCTCCACTCACAGAACTCATTTCGCATTTCTTTCTTCCCCGCCGCTTTTCTTAACACTGTAATCGTCGCCGATTTGCTTGTGTGCAGGGGAGAAGACGGGACGGCGACGTTGTGGCTGAGTGCCGCCAGACGGCGCGCAGACTAGATGTTCTGCTTCATTTTCCGTCCAAACCCCATGTTTTTGGTGCCGGTCCCAAATCACGAGTGACATTCTATCGCCGAGGAAATAAAAAAGAAAGTCGTTTTTTTCGGCTTCCTCCCCCCAGCCGCATCTTTTAACGCAACCCGCCCTTTTCTTGAAATTCCTCGCATCGGATCTCTTGATTCGCTGCCCGAAACAAATCCTATTGAGATCCCGGTCCTCATTTATAGGCATATATTTAGCCGATTACAGCGATCTGAAACAAGGCTTGAGTCGTTCCTCAATTTACTCTAAATGATTCGGTTACCGTCTATCATAGACCATCAATTTTTGTATTTGCCAATTTCGTTGCTTTTTGTCATGTGATCCAAAACTATTTATAATCTTACCAAGAGATTTTTATTTACCTATTGTTTTGTAATGGATCATTAACAGTGATAATTGGAAGTCAGATGTCCCACACGAAATGACATCCCAAACTTTTGTGTAAACCACCCATATACACATGTGCTGTTTGGATAAAATCCCCAACGTCCAAAGAACTTGGCATAAGATGCAGTTGCAATGACATTATTGTGCCTTTAAGATGAAGTCTGGAGGGCCGCAGGAGTATATGTAAGCGCATTCCATTCCATATTCTGATATCTCGCAGGCGTTTTCATCAGAGTCACCTACATCTCACTTTTAATATAAAAAGCGACAATATCCCACTTTTTTTTGGAGGGCACACGCAATATCTCGGCAGTCTATCCGTCGAGCGACTTGGCTTTCAGCGGCGGCAACCTTTTTCTACTATGTATACCCGGGTCCCCTATTTTCCATTTGCAGCCGAATGGGTTTTTGCTCGTGTGCTGCGCGCCTTACGCGCCCGACTGTATACAGTAGTAGTACGTGTATGTCTCTTCGACCGCTAGAGATAATCGAAAAATTACTGTAGAACCAGTAGGCCGGCAATGGCGATTGTCACAACCGCGAGCTATCCTCCGCTTTGTTCGCTCTTTTTATTTCGAAAGAACAACCTTGTTTGCATACTTAATAGGCGGGCGCAGATCGGTGCATGGAAGCTGTGTTATTCGCTCGGCATATATATAGGTCTCGCCACTCTTATTTACAGAGTATGGAGTCACGGTTTGGGCGCTTTAACACTAGGTGGTGCTCATTCTGCCCTTTTGGCAGGAGACTGCATGGATCCCTGCCAGCTTAATCGCCATTCACCGAAAGGGGCGCTATCTCAAACGACCGATTGCCAAAAATAATTTAAATGGATACTATAGTTCTTTTGATATACAGTAGTTTTTCGAACATTATTTACCGAACTGTAATTATTCGCCAGGTTCTCTGGAACGCCACCAGAGGCGCCACGCCATCGTAGGCGAGCATTTGTGCGATCACCCTACGTGTTTTTTTTTTTAATTTCTCAATAACGACTATAAAGATACGCCACAGAGAGACTTTTATTTTTTGCTTCCTGCTCCTGGATAATGTGTGAAAACGTTGTTTGCCTTGTGTTAAACATGCAAATACATGCCAATACATGTGTACATGGTTAGTCAAAGACGTTCTCTTTTTTTCTCTGGCTAGATCTATCTGTGCATTTTAATGTTTTTCGTGTCGTGCGTGACGTGGGTTTGCATGAGACTACTTGGTGTAATCAAATTCATATTTAAAATGGATGCTAAGAACCTGCATGAATTTCTTGCGTGCTTGGCTTTGCCTTGGTGGGAGGAGGGAGGGGAGAAATTGACGGGAGAGCAATTGGGGTGGAATGAGGTGGTAGGTGGATCAATTGGATAGGGGACAAGACAAATGCCATACTCAGCGGCACACCCCCTCATCCGTCCACCCTTATCCAGGGTGCGACACATCATCGACTAATATACGCGTCGTATGTTTTTGAGACATTCTGTCGGCGCTTTGAAACAGTCTCATCGTTCGCATAGAAAGTGAGCGATTAAGGTTGGCTGATGTTTGGTATAGGAGGGGGTTGGTCGTGGTTCGCAGGTCGTTGCCACCCGTCATCCATCAAGGGCTCCTTATCAAGCAAGCGAGGACGCCCTCCGTCATAAACACACCAAAACACCATCACTGTCGACCGACTGACAGCTATGCAAAGACATCCTTGAAATTGATACACATACATTGGAATTAAGATGCAAAGCTACCAAAATAAAATTTAATATCGCCTTTTTCTGTTCATTACACGCACCTCAAAAATCATATTCCACTATCCAACCCTCTCCGTTTAATACACCTAATTTCGTTTAGCTCTCTCTCTCTCTCTTTCTACTTCTTCGTCATGAAGAATTAAAAGAAGTAGAAAGTGATTTCGAAGGAGTAGTTTTCGGTTTGTATATTATATCTATCTTACGAATGGCAAGCTGCTTCAAGGTTGATTTCTCCGTACATAGTCAGACTTTTAGCCCCCCTCGCCCGTACACCAACGACAAAAGGATGCCGTTTTTGTGAGTTCGCCTTCGTCTTCGCTATGATATCGTTGTGCTTATATTCTTCAGTTGTTGGAGAAGGGGATTAGACACGTCTAAGCTCCCGTTGAGCCACGAATAAATACACGCGCGTTCACCGTAGTGTACCGACGACAATTAAATTCAGAGGTTCCGTCCTCCTAAGCCGGATGATGGGATATTGGAGAGCGCAACTGTCTACCCCTAGGGAATACTCCTGTTCAATTAGTAGGAAATTGGACACGGCGATTAGAAATGTTTGTAAAAAAAATGAAGTTGGATTATAGTTTGAAATACTGACTCAAAGAGAGACAAACTTCCAGAATTTATTGCCTGATTGTAAGTGATAAAAGAAATTTAAATGTATCTTTCCAGAAGCCTGTTAGTCGCCATTGTTGGTTGCCATTTTTTATATGATTGTACGGGGAACTGAGCAATAGTTTCTAAAGATAAAATATGGGACGTTTTGTTTTTGTAGATTCCGTTCTTTATTGGAAAAAAGGTTGTTTACGGATCATCTGTATACATGTCTGCATGTAGCTCCTCCTATATAACGTGGATACGTTGTGGCCCAGTTTTCCTCACTTCATTTTGGCGACGATTCAAGATATTTTATTAAACCTTTTTTTCTTTCAGAAATTTATCCTATGTCACTGTTTTACATTCAATCCAACGATCAAATGTTCCCCGGGCTTTGGCTTTTCTTTATTTGATCAAATGCACATTTTTCTTTTTCAACTTTAGCGACTGTGAATCCAAATCTGCGCCTTATCGACGGGGCACATATTTCGGTATCGAATCTTCAGAAATCGAATCTACGACCGTCAGGGCAACAGTCGGTCTCGTTACAAATTTGGCAACGGTGACTGACCATTTTCGTCACAATACAATAACAATATTACTCGGATTTAATGAAAAAGTCATTGAACAAAAAAAATCTCCAAGAGTCTCGGAAGATCTTCCCATTTCCATGATCTCAAAGATTTCCCCATTGTGCACTCTGTTTTCGAGATTTCAATCTCGATCCAGACACGAGGGAGGGTAACAGGAATGCGCACAGGGAAGTGAACTTTCGTAAAATCTTAAATCCATCGGAGAGAAAAATGCGACTGGTCGTTAATTTTGGCAACGCGCGAACCGCTTCATAGCGAATTCCATAAGAAATCCATTGTTGTGTGGCTGGCAGGTTGGCCTGCGCGATGGAGTGGGCCGAGCCGGAAAGGGTTGCACGCTTTCAAAGGGTGAGGCGCCAGAAATAGGGGAAGGGGGGAAGGGTTTGGAGGGGTTGCAACACGACTACAGCTTTTTTATCGACGAAGCGCTCCGAGAGAACTCACGACACACAATTGGAGCGCATTTATCTTGGCGCGCCGTGCATTTGCGATGAATGAGACGGCTTATCGCTGGCGTTCTCTCAAAAGAGAAGAATTTGAATTTTTCACCATCTATGGGGGGAACATGTTTGGGGCGCTGCACTATAATGCAGTTACAGTTGGTCGTTGGTGACTGATAATGATGAGGATAGCGATTGTGAAGTCTTGGTTGGGAAAACGTAAACCGCGTCGGGGATGGCAATTCTAAACCCGCAATTTAGATTTTTTTATTCGGCATTGGGCACCATGTGCATCTGCCTATGATTCCACTCCCATTTTGGAGGAATGGAGCGTACATATCGTAGCAACAATTGAATAAGTCTGTTAATATATAATAGTTGCATTTGGCACACAGAATACAAATACAGCTGTATATACTCTTATTCAATTCACTATCTATAACAGTCGGGGAAATCGGTATCAATTTTACAGTAAGGCGATGCGAGCCTGGCAAATCGGAAAAAAGTGAAAATTATTGACAGTGCTTTCCAGGCAACGAAGATTTTTGGATCCAGAGTCTCGAGACTGCATCAGAAAATAACAAAATAACAAAACTTAACATTGGGAAATTTTGTAGATCCTTCGCATGTACGATTATTTTAATATGGGTTTCTTGTGGTTTTGTGGCAGAAAATTGTATTTCAAGTTTACATTTTTGAATATACGTTTGCAAACATAATTCTAGTCAAAGGACCAAGACCATGCGTTGAACCGAAATGATATTATGAGGTTCGCATAAAACGTCTCTTAGATTAAGTCAAGTTGTAGAATGAATCGTCGATCGATAAATAAAATGTTTCAGAGAGGACGGGCGCTGTGAGGAAAGCCCCATCCCCCGCAAATTACAGCACTTAATAAATAATGAATGGAGAACAAATAGGAACAAGTACACGGAGAATCCACTAATTATCTCCCGACACAGCCATTAGATGGCGCTAATTGGTCTAACTTATTACAGAGGACAAAACCCTAGTAATTTAAAAAACGACGTTCCCCTAAGTTGCCTCGTTTTCAATTTAAGCCGGTCCTTGTTTCGGTTGTGTTGCGCCTAGAAAAACATGCATTTTCAGTCAAGCGCAAACAATTGTGCGAGCTCATTTGGAGTTGTCCTTCTATGTTGGCAGGGGGGGAAAATAATTTAACGAAGTGCATCAATTTATGTACAGACATGGTTCACATTTCCTGATGGAAGTGTCACAACGATTATGCGCAAACGTGTGCTGTTTGCGCTTTCCAATTCGAGACGCCAGATCCCTCTGTCCTGACGACTGACGACAACTTAACATGCAACATTGTTTCCGTTGTCGTCATTTGCTGCACAAGTTTTCAATACAAGCAGATGGGGGTGCAGCGTCTGTATACAAATAGGTTGTTGTCTGGTCTGGAGTAGACTCAGCCGCAGTCAGACGCAAGTCGAAATGAATTAACTCGTACATTGTGGGGCGAAACTCCGAATAGAATTTCAATATACATTTATTATCTCAAGGAGAAAGCATGTTTCAATCGTGCCGCATGCGTATAGCCTCTGTGCATTATAGTTCTCTTTGGTGGCGGTCCAGATAACCGGTTGGTTAGTTGCAGTTGCAGTTACAGTAGATGAATCATAGGAGAACTATCGGTTGTACTAAGAGTTTATTTTGTTTTCCCAACGCTTCTAGGGTTGACTTGAAATATGACAGTCACCTGCAAATGACGAAATGAGCGCTATCTAATGATCAAGCGCATCGGCCTGACAGTGGCCACCACATACATTACGTAGAATAATTTGTTTCCTCTTTATTTTTTTCTTCGGCATTTTATGTCTGGAAATAAGGGGTTTTTTTTGGTTACGAATCGTTTAATTTGAATTGCAAATTTACATACAGCTGCAACATCAAAACGAATTACGAGCGTTGTGTCTTTTACAAAAAGTGTTTTTTATGTAATGGATTGTCTTACAAAGTGCACTGCTGAACGATGCACATGTACAAAAATGTGCATGTGTTGCGATGGAAATGATGTGCATCGGTTGCTTCAAATTTTTGTAGCAACTTTCTTATGCCTTTTAAAGTTTTCAAAATCCACTGAAAATTGAAGTGACAGCTTAGCTAGACAACAGTTAAATTGATCCCATTAGCACGAATCATTGTTTACATGCACATGAACATGTGTATAGATTCCCACCCAACACATGGTGTGTAAGCGCATAGTCCTAAGATACAAGCTAAAACATTGGGGGGCTTTTCTTCTCAGTTTAGATGAAAGTTTTTCTGTAAATTCTCACAGTTTTATCGCATGAGGAACTTAATGTTGGTGATTCCTATTTACTTTAGCACTCAACGGATCTTTACTCCGTATAAAATGCTAGTTGGTACATACATGTACAATAAACTAATGATGGGTTATCATAGGTGCATGTAGAGAGCTCGTTGGTCAATCACAATTTTTTTATTTATGTATCTGAGATCCCCGGGAGATTTGCACTGCTACCAGCGTATACAAATACTGTTTCCCCGCTAAACGTGATCACCATAAAACATAATCGGTCGTCGAACTCTGAACGGAAAATCTGCCGTCACATTCACTTCATTACGCATTCAGTGGTCATCGTGCATATCGACCAGTCTGTTGGCCGCGTCCAGATTTTTCGCCCAGGCACGTCCTTCGGCGCTTGCGTACAAATCATTTCCGGATGGCGGAATTTCGCAGATGTGCACTGTGCCCTTGCTGTACATAATAATGTCTGGCGCGGTTCGGTTTAAGGGCGGGCGGCTTTAGGGACTATATTTTACCGGGCGCTCAAAAGTCTGTTATAATAATATAGTTTCTCTCCAATCCGATTTACTTTGGTGGGATTGAGTCACGTGATTACAGATACACCGATGGTGGTGGTGGTAGTCCGCCGCTTCATCCATCTTCAATTGAAATTGATCGTTTTCGAACGAGATCTGTATACGAAATGGCGGGGCTTTCTACATACCCATCTGGCATCGCTCGTCATAGACTTCTTTAGACCTGGCTTCCTAGTCTCACAAGTCGGACGCCGCAAGTGGGAGAACTAATACATTTCGAAATATTTGGTTTGGCAAAAATAAAATTGAAATATTGTCTGAGGGCATCATTTTTAAAATTTACATAGAAATTAATAGTGCAGTCCTTTTGGCGCCGGTTTCTGCATTTGTTTTATGTGTAAAGTTATTTTGCGAAATATTGCGTAGTCTAAGCAAGGATCTGAAGAGGATGCACAACAATCAATGTATTTTTTGATAAAAATCAAAGCGCGATGTTCTGTTTTTGGTAGACCTATGAGGAAACGAACAAGATATTTCCATTCATATCGCCTTCGGAGGATGCCTCTATTAACGACGGAAGGAAAAATGGCATCCTTCCAGTGACGCGCACTCTCTGTGTTTGACTAACCTAACAGCTATTTCAAGTTCGAAAAATCAAAATTGCTTCTCCGCCGCATATTTGTTTTGGCGGCTGAGTAAATGTGTTTGCTACAGGGAAAACCTTTTGCCCAATCGCGTGTGACGCGCGTCTTTAAGAAATAATCGGCAATACGATGTAGAATCTACTGGGTCGGTGCCAGAGAGACGTGGGGTGTGGGACAGGAGGAGGGAGGAGGCATTTCCAAACAAACGCTTTTTTGAAAGCTTTTTTCGGTTCTCTCGAGTTGAAAAAATATGACTTTTATGAAGTGGCACAAGTGCCTACCTAGAGTGTATTCGTAATGGGGTGACCAGATTTCTGAAAAGAGAATTTCGTGAGGCATCTAATCCATTGTCAACTGTTGACGATTTGGGAGCATAGATCAGTGATCCTCAAACATTTGTTAGCGATTTCTGGAGCTCCGAAAGTGTAAAATAAAACCTGTTACACTAATTGTCTTTCCCTTCAATCGTACCGCAATATATCAAAATATATATGTTCTTGTATCGGACGAATTTTAGATCAATTCTAAGCTTTCTTTTCGCAAACCAACAACGCCAAAGAAAATTGCGAAATTAGTCCAGGTCGCTTAATGTACATAAAGTAAGAGGAGGGTTGAGTAGATTACTATTAAATAATATCATAAGGTGCTGTACGTCACCTCATAGTGTGCCCACCACTGACGTATAGTTGGACGACTTTTACCAATATTATAGATGGCGCCAGTGTCTAAGCTGTCAACCAATTCGTGCTCGGAATTTTATGGGCGAGTCAAATCAGGAGTATTTCTCCTCAAATGAAGAAGAATAAGGGGAGAGACTGAGTTGGAACGTGGAAGCCGCAGATTCGTCACTGTCGTTTCGAATTCGACGCGAGTTGGCCAGCAGTTTAGCTAATCTCTGCCGACTCTCTCTCCACTGTGAAATATCTCCCAACCATCATCTGTACAGTCCAACTAGCCATACCTTACACCCCCCACCCCGCACCTCCATCACACTCGCACAGATACACACCCCCTCCTCCGCCAAAAATAATTGCAGTACACGTACGTGATTCGAATTTATTCCCTCGTTTCGTTCTTTTTCGATTTGCCCGTTCCCCTGTACTATTCGCTACAAATGACGCCACACTCCCTCTCACTCTCTCTTGTTAGGTACCTTCTTTTTATGATGTCGAATGGTTATATATGGACTGAGCTCTTCCAATTTCATTCCCCCTCCCACCATTTCCTTCGCCTCAGGATGGTCGATAGTCTTATGTAACTATCGATCCGCTCGAAATCGACCTAGTAATTAAGTTAGCTGTAATTTTTGTAAAAGTAATCTATTGTTTCTGAACTAAACAAGTAAATTTGACGAAAAATTGTGATTCGGTGTTCTGATAAAATAATAAAATAAAAGAATGCCCAACAAGAAGATAACGAAATCTTTTAAATATTGTACTATAAGTCTGTGAGTCCTCATGACAATCATGCATTAGCATCGAGAGAACCTTCAAAATTAATGTGGTCAACAAATACAGAATATTGTACTAACGATCGTTTAGTTAAAATGTTGCATTGCTTGTACCTCGTCGATCTGAAATTTAATAAAATAAAAAAATAAGGAAAAATCATATGATACCACTGGGAGCCAAATTAACATATTTATTTATTATTTGGTAAGATTGAGAATACAGTTTGTTTTGCTGAGCGTTCTTTTAAATAAGTTACATAAATTCTTTTAAATAAGTTACTTTTTACCTAAGTTCTTGACGAAATTCCAAAACATTTTAATGGTTTAGTTCCTTTATTGGCTGTTTGCATCATAGCTTGTGGTAACTTATATTGACCCCATTGCCCCCCATGTGCCAATTGTAAGGTGCTCGAGATCCTAGCGGCGAAGGTGAAAGTGTGTTTGAACATCATCTATAGGCAATTTGAGGCGCGAATACGGCTGATGCTTTATTACGTTACAAAAGTTATGCCCGAGTTAGTCTGCACTAAAACTGACGTTGTCTCCAACACAAATCGTTATTTGTGTAGGAGTAAAAATCGACTCGCTTTTATGGTCGTCATATCCGAGTTGTAAATTAATTTTGAATGACAACCAGCGATCTCGAAAAATGTGGCGTTCTAGAAATAGGTTTTCCATCATCGGATATGGAAGGGAATGGTCAGACGACGATAATGACGTCACCGATCACATGACGACTTTTATGTAATGCTGCTACAAGCTCGCTGTATCCTGAATTTTTATGACACATTGTTTCTAACCTACACATAGTGCGGAGTAGCGAGATTTGGCATTTGACTAAGAATTAGTTTTCCAGACAGTTGTTCCGATGGTGGGGGCGGATCATAATGCCAATAAAGTAGCGTAACGGAAGCATTCATTCAGGACGACATATTATAGACAGATCCGGAAGGAAAAAATCAAATCGGTAATCGATTAATCGTTCCGTGTCTGGTTGATCGATTTTTTCCGGAGCCGTCAGAGCGTGGCTGCTGATGTACTAATTGGCCGTGATCTAGTGTATCTTCAGTCGGTCTATTGTGAAATAGTTGACTTGCCATTGGGATGTTGCTGCCTCGACGAGTCGATACGCTCAATGGGTTTAGATCGTTGTGTAGCCCTCTATCTATATATCTATATTTGTTAAACCGTTGCCTGGTTGTATACCGCAACCGAAACTCTCTAAACTACTGTATACAGCCACCACTTTCTCGTACAGATAATCTGAACCACCGTTAAGTGGCACATCCTTATTGCAGGAAAATTGCAGCCTCTTTTGATATTGGCTGTGTTTTTACTCGTACACACACAAAGCTACGAACAGTTAAATCTATCTATTATTTACTGTGGTTACACCGAGCGTATCATTAGCAATTCAAGCATCAGACTCTGAATTCACTCCATACACCGAGATTTATGAACTAAGGAATTAGTCGTTTGTGAATTAAGGAATTAGTCGTTTGTGAATTAAGGAATTAGTCGTTTGTGAATTAAGGAATTAGTCGTTATGAAAATACAGTTGAGCTTCACGTATCTTCACGTATACTTGAAACGATTATTATGTTTTGAACTACCTCGTTTGTTGGCCAAGTGACTCTCAAAATATAAATTTTAGAGAGACAGAGCTTGATGTGGTTTTGCAAAAATGGATACATGATTGTTGCACATGATATTTATGATGTAGATTGATCATGTATATGTATACAGAACTAACAATGTTATATGAAAATTAACTACTGTAATGCGGAATCGTAAAACGTCGACATTGTAGTTATTAATTCTTCATACTATGTACTCGTATATTTACTCTTTGCAAAATAGTTTGTGGTCTCTTGAACCAAATGTCTTGCCCAAAGTTGGAAGTAACATAATCTATATAGTGATTTTATGAAATTGATGTGACTACATGTCACCTTAACGAACGGGTTTCGGACCGACCGAATATGCGGGACACAGTCGATACATAAAGCAAAAATCAATTCTTCCCTGTCCGTGGTTGTTAAACGTCGGAGTGTTGCCACTTCTCGGAAATCCCCGTTAGCGATCGGAGCTTCGAACCAGGGTTCACGTTACTGCCAGATTCGCAAGCTGTGTATGGTGAAGTGCCTACGGGGGGATCGTGGCTCTTTTTCGCCCATCCCGACATCAATATTAAATACAGCCGTATACATAGCAGATGCGGCCATCTGCTGGGAGAAGTGTAATGGTGACGTATAGCGTCAGTCACGGCTCGTACTTCTGTCGCATTGGTACGACTTGCCCGAGACGAGGCGGACCACCAAGGGTCATTCAATAATATATCGACGAAAAATATACTTATATTAAATGGTGAATTCGGGACAGGCCGAGTAATCCCTCATGAAAAATATACTGATTTGCAATTTGATGAATGGTTATCACTGGATTTAAACGAGGCGGTCTTGCATACAAATGACTATCTTAGATATGTCATCCAATGCATAGGTTTCAATACTGATTGGAATTGTACAATTAGAAATTTAAATTCGTCTTTTTACTGACAAGTTCAGTAAATAAAAATTAAAAATCTTGTACACAAGTTATGTTGATTCCATGACAATGCACTAGAAAAGTGTAATATAATTTGTAATCTCTAGATATTTCAAATAAATGTTCATGCATCAGATGCGCTATATCGATGTGTCTTGTATTTTGAATGACCCCTGATTGGACGTCTTGTGTCCGCTTCAGTATTAAAATGAAAAAGCAGGATTCATGTGCTGTATGTAGGCCAAGCGGGTTGTCTTGTTCTCTCCGTGGCTGCGGCATGTCTCTGGCCTCCACCGTCACACCCCCAAAGGAATCGTTTTCCCTGAAGAATTTACTCGATTCCCGTTTCTTTCGTCGAACTTCTAGCAGCCTGCGCGCGGGGGTGGGCCTTAAATTTAAGCTCGTTCTGGTCAAGGTATTACCCCGTACGGGCATGGATTTTAGACTTTAATAATGTTACCACATTGACTGCCCCATAAAGAAGAGACCGACAAGGACATAAATTTCCAGAGAAGAGCTGACCAGTCTCTTTTCGTCCACTCCTTCCCATCCATCCTCTCGCTTGAACGCAGCCCAACTCCCATTCTCCTATCTGATATCATGGATTTTGCGGCTGCACTGTACTTTATTCGTCAATGGAGAGCCTGTATTTTTATTCCCCCTAGCAAAATGTGCCCCTCAGGTTCTTAATAATTTGAACCTTGACGTGACACTTTAATCTATATGATTAAATAATTATCCGTTAATGATTAGTTGAATCATTTTCATGTTTTTCTAGATTATTTACGAAGTATTTGATGAGTTGTAATCGAACACAAATTTATCGTTAGATGGTTATTGATTAAGAAATGGTTGATCAATCCACTGAAGCAGATTTTCTGCTATAAGTGTAGTTTTATTACCGAATTGATGCTTTTTTTGTGTGCATTGCTACTAGATGGCATGCTATCATTTTATGGTCCGGGACAATACCTTCGATTTTCAGTTCCGTCATGAGCACTTCACCAAACCTTTGTCATTTTTTCGACCTGTTTGTGGCTACATAAATAATTTTACATATTACAAATATTTTCTGACGCCAAACTCATCCACATGAGTCACTTTTGTTTACAATGAACAAAAGTGACGCAAGAAAATTAAATTTTATGAAATGGTTCATAACGATTCCTCGCAAATGTTCATGTGACTTTGAGCCTTTGGCCTGCAATAGTTTCTTTTGAGGTCCGGCCTGTAAGTCAAGGCTACAGAGAAGCTTCGACACCGAATACGTACGTGTTTCTTCGATCTGTTTCGAAGCCAAAGGGGAGAATGGCGAGTGAAACAATGAGATAGAGTAAGAGAGAGAGTGAGAGCTATGGCGAGCCAACCGAGCCTAAATGATGCGATGTCTTTTTACGAGTGTCCCATAAATCATGGCTTTATTATTACGAGCATCTAAAGAGATTCATAAAGGGATTTCTTGTTCGCCCTCGCGTACAATCGGCTCGCGAGCGTGCGTGAGACCGTCTTTGACGGTGAGACCTTTCCCGTGGGCCGCCGAAGGCGGACGTGCGTCTTAACCGCGCTTATGTTCTTCAAGGCAAACTCTGTGGGATCTCCCGGACTGATGATGTTCAGGCACTTGTATGCCATTACCTCGTTGACATTGGATTCTCCAAGCCAATCCAACTCTGCTATGCGTCAGCCTTTTTTATAATCTCACCAATTGATTACATAGGCAACTAGATATAATACCGAGAGAGATCTATCCTCTGCAATAGAAATTAAAGTATGCTTATTTAATAATAATAATAATAATAACGTGATATTTAATAATAAAACAGTGTATGACGTTACAGAATGTAACATCATATACCATGATTTTTAGCAATCGTTTTTCTGAGTTTTTGTCTGCTGATGCAAGACTATCACATTTGTGATGTCTTCTCTTACTAGTTCTGGTACGGAACTATTGCTAAAAGCAACACCATCTAAGAAGACTGAAACTTTCTGTTGGTTGTTGTCGATCGGCGACTCAGTACAGATGTTCTCATGCCCGGCCTTAGTTAGGTGTACAATTAAAGAACGGAACGCGCCCCAACTCAAAGATCTTCGACAATTCTAGTGAAAACGAGGTGGCAGAGACGCTCGTTCGTTTCTGTAACTTAATAATGGGTGAGCTCGAAAAATGCTTAAATTAATTTTTGATTTTGCTAATTTTGCCCTCTCGCTATCCTAATGATCCCCACGGAAGATAGGTTGGGCTACGTAATTGAAATTATTGCCTTCCCTCCGTCATTGGTTAGCTTTGTGTGCGCTATGTAGAAACTTTAATGCGTTGGCGTTTTTATGGCCGTGTGCGCCAGCGTTGAACGGGATAAGCCATTTGATGTGAGCGCGCATTTATATTTCGAAATAAAACGAAGTTGTCATTAATATTGATTCGGTTGCCGTATTTGGCGCGATAAATGCGGACCTGCCGCTACTAATTAGCGCCGAATAATGGGGAAATCTGCTCCGATCTTTTTCATTCCCCTCAGTCGTGTGCGTGTACGTCAACCCCCCTAACCGTTTCCCGTCTTCCAGTCTCGGGACAGCGATGAATATCGATCTTTTTTTTGTTAACCCGATTTATCGTCAACTTGATTTAGTTCAACAGTGGCCTCCAGGTGGCGTCAGTTTCTATTTTGGTTGAAATTAAATGCTAAACCATAAAATATCGCCAGAAATCTTGTTAAATAGATGTCAAGTCAAATAAGTTTTTCAGAGTAGCACAAATTTTACGACGATATCATTGCTTGATACCGTTATGATAAATTCAAACTATTGTCATTTTCGTTTTTATTGTTGATCTTTTAGGATCACGTTTCTTTCGTGATTTTTGTTCGCTTTTTTTACATTTCCCCCAATTTTCAGACTAGATAGAATGATTACAGTCGAAGTACCGAAGTACTCTCTAACTATCGCGAACACCGTTCACACAACCAGGCCATCGAACTGACATTCTGTTTACTTTGAAAGCGCCACCAGCGGCGATAATTGGAAACAGTTGTGGCATTACTCGCTTTGACGCGACCAATAAAATAACCGAATGTTAATTATGCCTACGGTTTAGAGAGTCGGACTTATTTAGGATCTAGAGTTTCTGCCCGAATATCGGATTCGTTTTAAAAGTGCCTAGTGCGTTCAAGGGGGTGGGGGGAAACTCAAAATATTTGTTGGTGTTCCGAGCATTATGGATCAGCAGATATGATTCGCGAACGTATGTGTTGAGAAACCTTGCACCACATATGGCGCGCGTTCTCTCGACCATTTATAATGGATGTTCTCATCAACACATTTGCAGCCAAATGATCATGGCCACGGTTGGGGTGGAAGGGAGTAGGGATGAGAGGGAGAAAAGTGAAGGGCTCAGGCGGCACAAATCTTCTTTCCCGAGCACGAGCCTGAATAATTCACAAATCGATTTTTGTCTCTCGCTCTCTCGCGATGTGCCCACATTTTCAGCGCGTACTTACGAAAAAAAGTATAGCCCTGGGCATGCTTATTCCCTCATCTCAAGTCCTCCACTTTATTATTATTCAGTTTTCTGTTCAGTGTTGCACGTTGGAGAGGCCTCACTATTCAGGGATTGAATTAATTTGACTGAAACGTGTTTATGCTTTTTAAAGGTATTGTAGTATTTAATAGTTTTGAAGAACTACAAGTGGGCATGTACATGAACTACATGAAGACTACATTTACAGAGTGGCCCAATAAAATAGACGACAAAATGTTCAGGGATGCATTTTATCATAGCGAATTGATAATTGATTATGTTGTTGTCTTGTAGTTTGTCTATTCAAGTTCGAGCCAGCAATTTTCTTGCCGTTGTCTTGCCATTTAGTTCAGATGAAATTAAAATAAAGTGGTCTCTTGGCGAGTGCCCATGTTGCACCCCACTTCTTTCAGGAGGCACGACCGTGTATTTTGCACACGAGGCGACGATCTCTCGTTGTCGAGTGCCCGACTCGGCGGGTGCCAAAAGTGGGCTCCGTGCCCAGTGGATTTGCGAAGCCTGACGCGCTGGTCGATACGGTGACGTCACACTTTACTGTAGGCGTTTACTGGATCGCTCGCGGAACAGTCGGGCTGAGATCAACCGTTTGGCTGTGGGGAAAAAATCTCAAAATGGAATTTCTATATTGGCCTAGAATTTATTTTTTCACCTGATACCTCGTGTCCGCCGTTTTCCACATCGAAACTTTTTTTCATTTCCGCAAAGCGCAAAGCGGCGATGGACTTCCTTGCGTGTAAGCTTAGGAGATAAAAAGGCTCTGCCGAACTAGTGGCAGCCCTGGATTAGCATATTCTCTTTGGAAGAAATATATTTCCATACAAGAGACATCAGCATCGCTCTGCTTGCAATGAGTGCTACTTTATGAGTTCAGAGACTGTAAGAAATACGCGTCGAACATCGCGATGCAGTTTGGTCTCTTTTATTTGTTCGCTAAATTTTGGAAAGAAATTCTAATGTGGCCTAATTGTTGGTGACACGTTCAGACAAAATTATTTTTCCATTATTATTTTAATTCAGAGCTCTGTATACATAAAATACGGGCGACGTAGGTCTCAGGAGGCTGAAAAAGTGTTTTGCCACCGGGTCTGATGTCGTCTCAAGTGAGGCGCGGAATTGTGACACCGGAATTACAGTCGGCTTGACGATTGGTGAATGTGATCAGTAGGGGCGAAAACGATCGCCACAGGGTGCACGCGTAAAAGATGCATCGAAATCGCTATCTGAATGGATCCATTGATCTCGTCACGTGATGATGTCAACGGATTCTGTGGGAGCCGAGTAGGGAGGGTGAATTTTGTCTAACAGCGAACGTCTGACACTTTTGTCAAGTTCTGTTTTCAACTGAGTTAGACTCGTATCACGCCCGAAGTAGTGTTGACATATGAGGATAGATACTTTGATTTTGCATCGATAATTGATTGAAATACTGGTTTCTGGCTATCCATTATCCATCCACATTTCTGGCATTCGCATGCATGTGGGTCAATATCTGCTTCCAATTCAGTTATGATGCGATAACGAATTATATTACCTCTGAAATTTGGAAGCGGCACTGTCTCGTGAGAGTTCATTGCGTTTCGGAAACTCGGTCCAGGGACCAATTAAAAAAATTTATATATCGATCACACTTGTATAGGGCAACTGACGTGGCAGATCAATAGCTTCTTCGGCGAAATCCGTGACAGTAGCACAAGTTGTTTGACTCGAATTTGCAAACCTCTGGAATCCATTGGAACAACAGACGTGGAAAGCGATTGACTGCAGCAGTCGGCAGGTGCATCTTCGCGGTTTATTGGGCCGAATTTAGTGAGCGGAAATATGGGATGGCGATCACCTGATTGGTCAGTCGCTCACTTTCTCGCTCTGTCATCGAAGCAGATGCTCCAGTGGCGAGTAATTGGTGTCGTAAACGGAACAAAATGTGACGTCCGTCTCCTCTCCCTCGGACCCATCCCTGTCCCACCCACCACCACCACCACGTTGTTCTCCTTAACGCCAGCACTGGCGAGCCGCCCAAACCCAATGTCCATCAAATTCTCGTTTGGCGTTTTATTTATTTTCTTTCCTGCTGTGTGTGTACGAGTATGTGTGGGCTGCGCGCTCCGACCGCCTTGATTACAGGATAACGGCCTGGCTTTCCCGACAACATGTCATCATCATTACTCCCGAAATTGTTGCGGAGGGACCTCGGACGTCCTGACATCCCCCCTCCACATTAGAACCACCCACATAAACGTGACAGATTTTCGCTACACAGCCTCACTTAGAGTAACATTGTCGCAAAAGTTGCTATTCCTTATAGGCTTGTGTATTGTATCCTTGAACGATTTTATTTATGTTTCTGTCGATTCCTAGTTCCAGGGCACTGGATGTTTACATTGTGATAGTAAATACGTAGATTTTTCTGACCAGGATAAAATTGGTCGCGATGGTCAACTGTAATTGCCAGTTTTGTGGTTGGAAATTGGAATCATGCCAGTTTCTTTCAGGGCGGTATGCAACGGTCATCGCGTCATGCATTTGATTCGTCTTAAATTTTGGCGTTGTGTGTGTCTTTTCCGGATTATATTCTGTTCTGCTACGCCGGTTGGACATTCGTTGTAGCCAAGTGGCGGGGAAGCCTGGTTCGCGATCGCCGAATGAGAGTATCATCTTCAGTCAGTATCGTCTTTGGCTCGTTCGAGAGACTCTTAACGCACTCTCGCTCATCGTCTGCGCGCGTATTGACATTGGCGACGATGTCGGCCGAGCCTCAGCCGACGTGTCTTTAATTTCATCTCGCCCAGGCGTCGTTACTTCCGCCCCCTGTCAAATAGATCGTGCACTTTCGGGCGACGCCGACGTGGACACGTTTTCATCTCCTGCGAGGTGGGTTGTGCCTCCTCCCTAGTCCCCCAAACACGACGTTGTTTTTAAATCGCACCTTCGATGCCATTAAAACGATATTTCGAAAATAAATTGATCACATTTGGAATGACGGAACGCAGGACTGATCGATTGAACTGTTCAATAATTGCTAGTCTAGAAATCGCACTGGGTCCATTTTATTTTCCTGTATTGTGTGATTGCTGACCATTTGGGGCAGCTGCGCCTTTGGAGGTTCTCTCTTTTTTTCTTTGCTGTGTTGTGTGATTGCCAACCATTGGGAGGAGAAACCGTTTGGTGAGAATGCACATTCAAGCTGAGATAAAAGGATGCAAGGCCTAGATGTGGCAACATATACATGTAGGTTAGGCGTGAGATATCCGCAAGCTGGTTCATTCATAGGTTACAATATGTTTCGCAGTAGAGATTTCCAAATATTGTGTCACGACAACGTAACCGCAATGCGGCATATGTTGTTACACTGCGCGTGTAAAATTCCTACTGCTGTCGTTGACCGCGCAACTTGTGTCGCTTTACGGATATGTTGTCGTAATTTATGCACACTGGGATCATGATGGATCAGGATGGTGCTCCTGTATTTTTATTGTCTGCTGGCACGGTGCAGTGATCTACGAGTATATGCCTTTCTGTTGTCGGTGGCTTAACCGCACTAGGACGACAAACTTCCGTTCCCCCAGATCTTTATCTCCCGCTCGCTTTCTCTCCGCAACACGCTATCTTATTTCTTACGTCTTCTTCGTCACCCCCCCCCCCCCCCATTCCGGTATCCCTCTCTTTCTCTGCCCATCTCGGCATCTGGCAAGACGACGGAAAGAAAGAATTAGTTAAGTGCCGACGAAACGAGCGAGGCCTGGAGGTCACGCGTCGTTAAGTATTGCCGGATCGTTCCACCACGACGACCGGAAGTGGTCGGGGCCGGCGCGGAATACAATCTCGTCGCTGCGCATGCGCCCACGGTGGGAGACGAATCGGAATCGAGCACTGTTGTTTTTATCTGTCCGTCGTCGGATATGCCGAAAATGGCGGCAATAAAAATGGTCTCCGCCATCATGAAAAATAAAAAATGTATTTATTTGCTGTCCTAAAAAAATATTCATTCCGTCTGAAGTCCTTCAAATTTCTGGGGAGGCTATTTTTGACTTCGGACTCGGTCGTTGGTTTTTAGTAAACCGTTGTTGAGACTTCGAAATAATTGTGTACATTTTTATAAATTTATTGTTTGTTTCCTGGAAAGCACATCCATGTTGCTAGCTGAATTAATAAAAGAACTCAAAGCTGTTATCATTGGACAAATGTCATGAATATGAATATTTATGTTGTGAGTCGATAAGGTTCCGCAGAGACTGAGATGGTCATAAAGGAGTGCGCATCATATGTTACATGTCCGGGGAGTCATAAGCAGCTAGCTCTAAGCATGCCATCATTTCCATCCAAGTTCTTTGGATGGAGACCAACTTTTGCGCGGTCATGAGAGCGATTGTCTGGCTTTTGGTTCCAATTGGAACGCTATAGGTGTAATGTTTCCCCACCTCTATTCACATATTGGCCCGGAAATTATCTACGAAGCCTTGTGCTGGATGCCCGGACGACGGCTAACTCGTATGTGCGCCCTGCAATCATCTGTGGCACGTTATGTGGAGTGTGGAGTGCGTCAATTCCAGTTATGTGGATTGTGGGTAGTCTGCTCTATTTGATAGCGCTCGTGCTCCGAGCGTTTATCTGGATCACAGGCTGGCCACATTGACCGGTTCTGGGTCGATTCAAACTCCATTAACTTTTAGTAGTAGCGTAATTTTTATGTCAATATTAAAGAGATAAAATAGACGGGGGTGCACAACTGCTCTTTTTTGTTGTCTGGTATCCAATAACCTCTCTCTGTCGACCACGAATCAGCTACAAGTTATTTTGATTAAGGTTCCAAGTTTTCACCAATGGTGATTGTATGATATTAGTTTATTAAAATATGCCTGCGATGAAATTTACAAAACAAATCCCAGAATACATCAAACATCTCGTATTGGAACTGCATTGCAGATGTCAATTCTGACCACGAGTAGTTGTGCTCGTTTCTGGTTCGTGGTATTTATCACCGTATGGAGTTACCTTATGTTTGACGATTGGATGGCGAATAATTGCACCAGGGCCACACAGAGGGTTTCATATGCTTTGGAGACGTTCATTGTTGTCTTGGTCGAATCTGCGCTCCTATATTTCCTTGAAACCTTCTAGTCTAATGCGATTGATGTCTCGAATAACTGCACGATGTCCGAGCTATGGAGGTTGTGGGTGGGAAGCTGCTACAATGATCGTGCATGGCAGAGTATAGACTGCTGAGTCCTCATGTCAAAACGTTGACATTATTTAGTAGTTTTATTATTAAATAGTTTCCGAAAAGACACGCCATACAAACACATCCAAGAATATCGATTATGTACTTTATGGTATTACTCGCGATTAGAATTATCATTCGATAGCATTTTTATCATTCATTATGCACACGTCGCATGATTAGGTCAACAATTGTTGCAAAATTTGGCTTGACATTTTTATGCCATTGCCAATTCTGAGAAGTCAGTCGCTTTAGATCGAATTGCAAGTAATGCAGGTGTGAACGTCTTAAAAGTTGTCGTACCTCTATTTATTATTCGATGATATGCGAACTCGGTTGATCCAAGAAAACTGGCAGACTGAGCACTTATCTTATCCTAGCCCAAGATGAATCCGGTAGAAAATTTAATTTTTGAAATTTAAGGTCTTTGGAGGATGCGTGAGCCGTTTCGTTACGAGCACTCTTGTCATTTCTCATCCATCCTTGCATCACTCCCTTAATTTCCTTTGTTCCTTCGCATTCCCGTCGTCCCTCTTCTCCCGTACGTCCCTTCATACTTTCCCGTCCGTCCAGAACAGATCGCTATTTTGGAAACGTATTTTCGGAAACAGATATTTTGTTCGATGAATGCGATATTGCCGACCTTCCAGTTGAACGAAGGCGATGGCAATGAATCATTCTCATTTCCCCCCTTATATAGAAAATAGAAATATACGATCTCGACTGGTTCCGTTTCTTTCAACTCTCCATTGGACAAAATTTGCTTGTTATTCAATTTATTTAAAAAAGAACGTTGCACTTTTGAAACCACTCCTCATGTAAAACAATATTTCACGCTTGTGTCGGCCACCAATGATATTTTTCAGTTTTGGCAACTGACTTTTCATAAGTGGACGCACCTTTCGATTGGGTTGAGAGCATGGAGTAGAAATATGTACGTAATGATCAACGCAACCAAGGTTAAGGTTCACCTTGGCTTTTTAAGATTTTTAGCTGTTCTTTATAAAAGTGAAAGTACCGTTGTAACCGCCGTAAGATAAACGAAGATAATCGTTATTTGGTCGTTTCTATTCCGGACAACGTGGTACGGCCTTTTCCATGTACGCTGTTTAATGGTCCGTTATCGGGGAGAGGGGAACAATGTAAAAATAAACTGACTTCCCTGGTAAGTCTGCATATCGTTGATGACCAGAGAGACCCTTACCGTAATGTGTCCCTTTTGAAGACCTAGAAAGTGGGGCGATATCGAATGGGGGGGGGGAATTAATCGTTCGTTATTAATGGAAAAGCTGGAGATGTACCGGCTACAGTGCGCTTAGCATTTATTGGGTATTTCGCGGTAAAATGATGATGACTATGTCCCTATTATCTGTAACCGGAGCTCTTCGAAAATCAACTTTGATTATTGTCAATTTGAGTTTCGTCGAAGCGAGGGGGAGGGGAAGTCATCGTGTCCGTGGAGATTTGCGACAATAATGCAATTTCATGCGAAACCTTTTAGCTTTTAGTTGCCACTAATTGTAAATCAATTAAATCGGCAAATACGGTAATTTGGTGTTGTGTTCTCTTCAGAATAGCATTTTCTGACATTCGGTTTTTCAAACACGATCAGGCATATTAAGTTTCTTTATCCAATCAGAATAAATTTTGTGTTGGATATTTGATTAGTATTTTAAGCCCCAATCGTGACGAACAATTTGTGCATATTAATGTTGGACATGATTGGTTGAGACTCACCGTTGCTATTACCCCGGAATTGATGAACTTGAGCCTGCGACGGGCGTCGAACCTCAGAATGCAGTTAGTTTATAACTGAAAAACACGAATGTTTGACGTTGATTTATCCTCTTAATAAAATTAGCCCAAAAATTATATTATCTGCTGAATTTATGACTCCCCACCCTCATGTTAGATCAGCGGTTCTTAACTTACTTTTGTGTCGCGAATTCTTTTTAAATTTTTTAGAATGAATTTTTCCCATTTCGCAGAATATTTTAGACTGTTGTATTTAATTATTATATTTTCAATGGTAATTTTTTTAAGTATTTTTAGCACGGTGCAGAACCACCAAGATAGATGCCCATCCCTAAATTAAAAATCCCTGCATTAGGAATTCTGTACACATTCATTCGGTTTTCATCCCTGGTGTCACTGTATCTTGTTTCGTCGTCTGTGTATGCAAATACGTGATTATGGCTTTAGACGACTTATTTTTATGACCATTTTTATCGGCGATGGCTCACTCTAATTTTATCACCTACTTGACGTTGAGGTTTAGGCCTAATTAAAAGTCATTGCCTCGTGGATTTTGGAAGTAGCCGAGCGCGAAATTTTTGTCGAATTAGATCCCCCCTCCCTTCCTGTTCCTTCTGAGCAACCCTGTCTCAATTTTTAAAAAGCTCGTCGTTCTAAGGTGGACGTAGGCGGTGACAATTTTGATCGTAGTCATTGGATCCAAATCAGAAGACTGAAACTGCGACATCTAGTGATACATTGATTCAGATAAATTCATTTTCTGAAATATTTTAATTAGTACAATATGAACGTGTAATTTGATTATATTTTAAAATTCTTAGTTAAATTTGCATTTTAAATGTTTTAAAAAGAAATTCATTGGCAAAAAATGAGCACACCCAACAATATCGTACTAGGTAGACAAGATATCCAAGTACACCATGTATGTGATATTCATAAATAGCTTTATTTTAGCTCATACTTCATCATACAAACATCATCGTTTGTTTATATTCCCTTGGGTGGTTATTAAGAGCCAGGAAGTATTAGTCATATTAAATATTTGCTTCTCCTAGCTCTGTGTCTTAACGTTCGAGTTTATGTTCAAGTCGAGTTCCTATGACGACTATCCTCTTTACAAAGTTGCTGGTCTTTTAAAAATTTGGAATGCTATCCGCGATAGTGTTGGGTTGCACATGAGGGACGATTCTCCTTAATTGAGAATAATGGCCACGGTCAGCGCTCACCGAATACGTAATTACTCTTTGAAACGGGACCTAGATAGGAGAGAAGTGCAGTCGATTGTTAAAAGGGGTATGAGCACCGGATAAGATTGTGATGCTCATGCTGCCTGAACGTTAATGCATAACCGACCTGTCCTATGTCTGAAGGCCTGCCCCAAATTATGAGTGTGAGTTCGAGAATTGTCAGTGCGAACCTTACCAAAAAGTGTCATTGCATAACTTCTTAAAAGAAATAGTGAGCATTTATTTTTCGTTTGTTTGAGTTCGTTTTTTAAGCCTCGAGTCACTTTTATCCACATATGCCTGATGGGTTAACCTATTCGGGCTCGAACCCGGAGGAACCCTTTGATCGGATAAACCAATTTCATATTTAATATTCCGAGGAAATTGTGGTGCAGGGTGTCAAAAAGAAACAACCGGCAACGAAGAAAGTGAGTTCACAGTTTATTGTAAATTCATAGTCGGTGCAACCAAAGTACATACACTTGCGTCCACCGTAACTGGGTGAAACCGGAAAAGGCGTAGTGGGTGAAACAGGCTCTTGATGCGATCACGGTGCGTTTAATTCGAAAATGAATTTGCTCAAGCAAAGTGTTGCGGTGGTACTTTGTAGGGTATGTGTGTAGTGAGGGAGTCGTGAAATTCCTTTCGGCACTTTCTATTTGCCCCGACCCATCAGAACGGAATGCCTAAATTGAGCGGAACCTATTGACCGCCCCTATTTGCTTTAGCCCACCGATTCGTAGGACCGGGAAGTTGTGGGATGGCGGTGGGGGAGGTGCTTCGTTTCATGTGGTGCTGATGTCATCCTGCGACCCTGTACCACCACCGATTCCTCCACTTTCCTTTGATTTGGTGAGACATTTCAAGAATCAGCATGGGAAATTTCGGAGAAGATTTGGGGTTGCGCTTCTCATAAAAATCAAATTTTACGCTGGATTTCATTTTTACAAATATATTGGGAAGGGGCTTTCCAGGGTTGCCGCCTTGAAGTCCTTGTGGAGTCCTTAGTTTATTTGAATCTCCTTGATTTTTCGCTGGAGGATTTTTATTATCATTGCCATAGAATACTTATCGCAACTTCGAACCGCGTATTTTCGATGAATAACCAGTTTCGGGCTCGAACCCACGACTATGTCATCCATCACCTGACTCTTTCTCTGACGTCAACTCGTGGATCGTACATCAAGATCAACGTCGATGTTCATTCGATACATGGCGAGCGATTCCAATTTACAGGAAAGTTTTGTTGTGAATAAGAATAGGACGTCTTATACTCGGAAGATGAGGATGTGGGAGGACTCGATAAGTGTGAATCGTCATCGTTGTTGTTTTTCGTCAGTTGCAGTGGTTTTCATTTTAGTTTATTCTTACTAAATAACAGTTGTGCTATTATTTTATTTGAAGAGTTTGTCACCGACTCAGTTCATTTTTTTTTCATCCTGCGCTTTGGCTTACCTTAGACTAAGACTAATCAGTAAAGGAGTGAGACCGGCGGTAAAAGTGAGAGGTTCTTCCGTTTACCACCCACATAGGCAGACTCTGAGTCTCAGGAGCGTGTTCCCTATCCATTCGGCCAATCCTATAAGCCGTCGCCTGCCCCATATCACTGGTCCACCCCTCCCATCTAAATGGGCGAACGAGAAGCTAAAAGCTGACCGGATTTGCCATGCTACCAACGCGTGCCGCACGCGTTTTACCCGCGATTCGCTTTTATGACCGAACATCATTTGCATAGCTGGGCGCGTGGTGTAAGTGTGGGGGGGAGCTCCAGTTTTGACTGCTAATTACCAGTTAATGGACGGGCGATGCGGGCACCCAGCGAACGGTTCAAAGGGTTCGCTCGCCTATGTCTCTTTGGTAGGTCGGTCCTAGTGGTGCTACCTATCGGAAGGTCTCTCTCTCTGTCTCGGCTGTCGTAGGTTGCGATTCCATTATCCCATCGCTAGGTTCTGACGTCGGCGTCATCAAATGACGTCAGAGTGGCTGTCATTTCCATCCGTTGAAATTCGGAACAGAGATGGCGATCAATTGTTCTATGAGGATGAGGTAAATTTGATTGAGTTGAATTGTTTGAAATTGTGTGTTCAGCTGCAGCTGACACTCTTTGATGTAGGACTCGTCGTTGCCCAGTCGGTCCCCGGTGGCTCGGCGGTCCCCGGGTTCGATTCCCGACGCGGACTCTCGTTTATTCGGTACCGGGGTACTGGTGAAAATGTGTCCCTCGTATAGTACCGAGGCACCAAGAGGGTTACAGAAAATAAAATTCTGTAGGGATATACGTTACAGTGAAGGCAAAAAAATGTAGGATCTTGTTGGAAAATGCTACTTCAACGATATTTTCAGTATTTCTTCGTTTTGATACTCAGTGGTCTATATCAATTATTAAAGTTCAAGAATGTGTTTGCGCCTGGTATCTATCTTGAGACATTGTTGTCAGATTTTGGTGGGGAATTAGCGCTTGCGACATTTACATCCGATTGTCACCCCTAGTGTCGTTTCACCAAACGCCGACAAATTGTTAGATAGTTATTTTTTGGAAGATCGTTAGAGAGCATTATAATTTATGGCTGATATGGCGATTATGACTGCCAATTACGATCTCTAAATTTGTCAGTTCTCCCGCATAGTGATACACCTACAGTGAGTACGGGTAATTTGTTATCAATGAGTCATATTTTACGGTAGATACAGAGTGTATTCATTTTCAGAGCATGATACAGCGACCAAACTTGACTTTTGAACAACACAGGTGCCTCGCGGGTAAAAATCAGCGCGCATTATCTGCTCGGTTGAGCGCGCTCTCATCCGCCTTCTTCCGCGCCTCATCCCCCTACTATTTTCAGCTCGTCTGGCATCTTCGGGTTCTATTGTTGGCTAAGGCTCGATTGGGCATCATGCAAATCGGATCCGTTCACACGTGCGAATGACAGCAGGCAGCTGCCGAGACTTTCAATTGCGGTTGTTGGGCCTTCTCGCGACGCGCCCTGTCGCGATTTTTTCGCGGATGAGCGGGGACCTCAAAGTGGGCACGCGGGGGTGTGTCGGGGGTGCGCCTGCCACCTTCCGCTCCGTTGACGCCAACGTGTTGGCAAATCGACTTGACGAGTTCATCCGCAGCTGATATTGTAAATGCCTAGCGCTAATGGAGACGCCCGGGGGCGATGAAGTGTCATGACGTTGTACTGGGTAGTGACGAAAGTCTTGGTTTGAGTTCGTACGTTTATCTGTTGTGTTTTCGCAAATTTCAATTATCTTTATTTGTCTTCGAGAAGATTGTTTAACTTTCTTTGTTTAAGCGATCTTGTAGCCGTTCATCCTGAGTTCGCGTCCAGCGAGTCATTCAATTCTAAATACTATTTAATATGTTGATGGTTCTGTATGTTGAATACTTGTAGTACGGTGTGTCTAGGGATGTAATTGTGATGGTGACTGTTCCGGGTTCGGTTCCTGGCGTTTATTTTTTGAATCTCTTGTGCAGTTCTCTACAAAATATCGTGTAGTGCAATTCACTAGAGTAGAATTCATTTGCTGATTTTGTTTTCTGTTTTTCTATTTTTCTGCAGCTGAGCACACGTGGACCGAGATTCGTAGCGGCGGCGATGTTCCCAGCAACCTTCAGGATCACACCGTTGTTGGGTTCAAGGTACGTTGCCGGCCACCACCGTTGGGACGCGCTGCTGTCGTTCGCACGAGTTGCACGCCTTCGTCCGGTCTTTATCCCATCTCATCTCATTTCATCGTTCCCAGCACCAATAACACACAGCGAACCATTTGTTTGGTGCCCCTGGGGGTGGAGGGGGCAACTACCGGGCCTCGGCGTCCACCTAATCCAATTAGGGACCATCCCTCTGATTAAAGTAATGCAACGGGGGAGGTGGCGTGCATCGAGTTGGGGATATTGCTCGCCGCACCTAGGTCACTACAGCCCATACGTCTGCCAGGGGTTCACAACCTATATGATTCTAGAAATGAGTAATCGCATTCAGCTAGTATCCTTGAGAAAATATTAAAATTAAAGTCAAACAAAGCTCTAAAATAGTTTATTAAATTTTCTATTTTTTACAATTAGTTTAGCAATCTGAAACAAATGCAAAATTTCAGTGTCCATATCAAAAATCCAAATGTGCAAGTTGCTTTCAATAATACTTACGGTCCAAATTCTTAAGACGAGTTTAAAATAAAAGTTCATTATGATTTTCTGGCCAGGTGTAAAAGAATATCACAAATTTCTTAAATGTATTATATTTAAGCTTTTCACATTGCTGTATTTATAGCTGATAATTTAAAATGACGCTAATATTTTGCTTTAATGCGAATCGAAGTTTAAATTTATTTTACCACAAAAAAGGCCTGAAATGTTTAGTACGAAATCATAATTTAATAGCGTTTGAAATATTTGTAGATGCCGCGCTTTATTTAACTCAGTTTGTTTTTAATTGATGTTTGAGTGATGCATCAAAACATTTTTTGCTTAAAGCATTAATTAGAACTTGACATATTTTCTTAAATATAGACATCTTTCTTCAGTCATCTTTTCATATAGCAGGCGACATGTAAACATCTATCTCTCACTGTTCAATAAAAAACGCGATCTGTCGAGCAATTGTTGTGCCACCTATGAAGAAAGTAATGTCCAAAATGAAAAACTATCGTTGATCATCTGAACCCCCTCAAGTAGAGATAATATGTTGTGCGACCAACCTCCGCCTCCCACCTCCGCCCCATTAATCATCGAATACTCTGCTGATTGTATTTTGGTGGCAGTGTCTGTCCCTCCACCCCCCCTTATATGGCCTCTATGTATGACTGTTGTTGGCGTCTTCAGGTGCGTCCCAGAGTTTCAGTTGAAGTTACTAATGTAGATCTATGATCGGAAAGGTATCGATGGTGACTTTTATTTTATTAAGAAGCGTTCTCAGGTGATGGCGAATTGGATTTGACGGGAAGAGTGTCACCAGCGGGGGGCAGTTGCAACCTGAGTGCACCTTCCAAATATGCGCCGCCTAGCGATAACGCGCGGCGTACGCATCCAAAGTTCCATTATATCCGTTCTTTATTTCCTTTTGTCCCTCTATTACCTTTCCCCCCCCGTCTTCGACCATTTCTTGCTCTGCTCTTGCGATGGTCCCCGGCCCACGACACTCACCTGTTTTCTGGTCCGGAGAGGCAATCTTACAATCTTTCCCTGCTACAGCGCGCCCGGTCACCACTTGCGCCACATTTCACTGGAATTAATCAGTTCTCCTGGGGGATCAGCTACTTAGGAATTCGGATGCTCCTGTCACTGTCACTTACGAAAATTTCATGGCATGGCGCGCAGAACAATTTTTGCAGAAATGCAATTTTCTCTTCCATCTGTGTCCAATATCGGTACAGGGTGAACGATGCTTTGCCTCCCGATGGCGCACTTCTATTTTATTTTTCCGGACTTCACGATCAACCGAACCGTGAACGCTCAGCCTATTCCGATTCTAGCCTATATCGATTTTTGTTTTCACAATTTTAGAGAACTAATAATGTGTGGAAACTGGATTTAAAGTGGTCCTCCTTGTTTTTGGACTCGCAGAAATGGCGAAAGTTTTAGACCAATTCATCCAATCAGGTGGGATCAGAGATAGACGCCGAATGAGTTTTCATATGTGTGTGTGTGGTACCACAATTAGTCTGGAAAAATCTGGAATATCAGGAAGTGGAGGAGAGGGGATGAACCCAGGTGTTATATCGTGCGGCATGTGCGTTACGATGGCGCCCGACCAAGTTTAATGGAGTTTTGTTTTTTTTAATGCGCGCCATATTTCAGGTACATAACGAGCGGAACGCCAATTGTAGTGGTAATCGAGGCGGCGGCGCGGCACCCCAGTTATTATAGAACGTGTTCGGAGTGCGATCATCTTCCTCCCCCACCCCCAAAATTCCTGCCAACCCCGCTCCCCAAACCCCATCTACTGTACATGAACGATGCGCCCACCTATCCCCTAATCGTTTAGTCGCCATTTTTCTTTGCTCGGCGTCTCTCGTTAATCGGATGCCGGTGGCGCGCGTTTTTGTTTATTTTTTCCATTTTCGTTTTAATGTCGAACGAAATCACGAGCCTCCCCCGCACACAAGATTGGATGCAGCCAACCTCGGCAGCGGAGAGACTAACATCTTTAATCACATTTGCCATTGTAACGAGCCCGAGGAACTCTCTAATTGGCGAAAGACTGGATGGCGATGGTGTGGGTGGTATGAAGGGTGGTCTGGGACGAGTACATGTAATCAGCAAGTGCGACAAGTGTTTATGCGCCTGTAATCATCTATTCGGATTCGTGTTTACCAAAGTTTCGTCCGCCGTCGTTCGCCTCTCACACGTTTATATGCTAATTTTTCGTTGGAGAATTTTTAGATTGCTTTTTAGATCTAGATGCTAACGCAGAATGGCTTAGTCGAACTTATTTGATAATTACACGGCATGTAATATCTTAAGACGTGTGTCTGTACGATGGTGGCATCGCTAGGTTTGTCCTGGTGAACCGTGCACTGTATTATGAAAATACAATAGGACATGCTGCAACATTGGTGGAACGATTTCCTAATTATTTTCAGTGTAACGTCAGTGTAATTTGGAATGTATAGCGACGTTGTTCACGGTTTGTTCATTTATTTTTATAATCTTTCAATTCGCGTATAAGACGCGTATATGTGTCCCCTCACATAATGCCTAAGTACCAAGAGGAGTACAGAAAATCCTGCAGTGAATAATAGAAAATAAAATAATAAAAATATGTGCTCTAGGTCGCTTCAGTGTCCCTGACGTTGATGACGCATGGCATATTGTGTAGACAAGTTATGAAATTTTTTAAATTTAAAATTTAATTTAAAAAAAAAGTTAAGAGTTAAATAACTTGTAGTTTTCAAGCATTAATTTTTCTATGCATTGGTGGACTAATTTCAGCAATTGTCAAACGGCCAAACGGACAGGTAAACTAGTTTTGGGACAATTGTGGTCACTCATTTATTTACAACATTTTTTCTGATTGGTGAACATGATTTTGCTACTGAACTTAGAGTTAAGTTTATTCGCATATGTAAAATTATTTCTTCGCCACTGAATTGGTTGAGATTCAGGGTTGTGGTGCGACGATCCCTGATTAGATTCCCGCCACCGGCTCTGGTTTATTCGACTCCGAGTAGTTGTGGGTACTTTACGAATGTAAAGGTACTGTAGGGCTTTACTACAGTTGAGGGGGGGAAGTAATTGCTCGTATTTAAAAATAGCGATATTCGGATAACTCGATATCGTATTCCCTGATTTTGAGGCTCGTGCTGGGTCCAAAACTCGGACAAAGCGAGAGAGTTCTCCGCGACGCCCAACTTAAAATGAGAACTTCGGTACTCTGATTTTTTACTACAGTTTTGCAACTCGTAACCTTTTTGCCGTCAGTTTGCTAATGTTTTAAAAAATAAACATGATAATATATTTGTTGGTTTTATTCGCAGGGCCGGCTGTACGTCTTCGGCGGCGAGGTGGGATTCGCCTCGACGGGGGAGACTCCCCTCTGGGTTTATGACATTGGTGGGTAATTAACGGAGGTGCAGCGTCATCACTTATTTATTGGTGCGGTGCAGACAACAACCATTAATTATGTGCGCTTCACGGACACTGATGCCGGCCATGTGATTAGCATATGGATGCGGCGGTCGCCGAACTTCAGTGCGACGGGGAACGGGATTTGATTTATTTGGATAATGCAGTGGAGCAGACCATTATAATATTTTCGATTTCGTAAAAGCAATTTTTTTTAAAAAGCAGAGTTTGAGAAATTTACTCTGTACCTTGTAATTTATGAATATAATTTCGTTTCTCCTTGGGATGCAGACTCTTTGCTTGACTCATCACTCCCTTTGACAATTATCTTCCCAACCATAACTTTAATTCTCGTATTTCACACTAAATGTCATTAAAAATATTAGCAATTTTTCATTGCATCACAATTTACATATCAAAATAATCTCACCTTACGACCCCATCACGTAATGGCATCAATGATTAGTTGTTGCCACACCGCCTATTGCTTTTTTTTACATTTCTCTGGTACACTAATTAGATTTGAGAATTTGAATAAATACATTTGATGGGCGGATTTTTTAGACTGGTAGGCTGCTGCCTACCACGCGCCGAAGTGTTTAGGGTTTAAGACCCACGGGACTATGCCATAGGTTAAGCCTCGTTAATTATAGCCGTCGGGGGTGAGCGACCCGAGGCGGGGACTCTGCGATCGATCACTCGTCGAAAATGTCTCATCCGAAATGAAATGGATGTTGCCGTCACCCATAATTATAATAATGAGCAGACCACTTGTCGAGAGCGGCGGAATCAAGTGACGGCTGCTGGAGCAACTAGTTGTTGCTTCCACTCCTGTCTGATGCAACCCCGCATTGCAGCAGTGATCTGTGATTGCCAACTTTTTTTTGCATCAGGGGCCGCACGATATTTGCCCCGGCCTCGGTTGCTGGGCGAACATGTGTTTCAAATTAATTGTTATTTCTAACGTAATGATGATTATACTACAATCAGGCCAGGTATTATTTTGGCTCGTAAAATGCTGATTTGAAATATCTCATTGCTCCTCCAGACAAGAATTTCGTAATTTTCTTTTGTCGTATATTTTTTGGTTTGTCTCTGCGTGCCTCCACTGACCATTAACCGGACTCCTTTGAATCGTTTTTTCAGCCACTACTCACTGGCGAAAATTGTCCCAGAAGGGCACCGGCCCCAAGCCGCAGGGTCGCCGTGGTCATACGGCCGTCGTGCACCAGGGCGGCATGTACATCTATGGGGGATACCGGGACCTCAAGGGATCCACCAATGAACTATGGTGCTTCAATTTCGGTGAGTTGTAATTGCTCAGCGTTTTCTTCACTATTACATTGGTAATGTTCTATTTTTTAGGGCGAACCGTAATTTAATTAAAGCTAAAAGTATTTGAAAAAAATTGAGGTATGTTTCAAATTGTATTCCGAAAAAAAATTGAAAGTTCCGATTACGATTTTGACACTCACAATCACATTACAATATCTGAATCATTAAAAAAACATAAAAATTTAAGAATTTAGAAAGAAGATATTAATATCTTATTAATAATATTATTAATAATATATTAATATTAATTAATATATAGATATATTAATATATTTGGAATGCTTTTGGGATACTGTATACTCTGTACATTTGAGTAAAAGGAGTGAAAGGGTACCAAATAGATCCAACACCTGTTGCGCGACAATTCCTCACCCATTTATCAAATTGCAACCAAGCCTTTGTAGCAAGCAAGAGTAGTAACGTTAGAGGCACATGAAATGGGAAAATCGAAGCGCCAATCGCAAGGCATTTTGTGGATTGTTTTCAAATAGCAGTGTTTAAAATATAGGATTGACTGACAAATGGTTCCAAATGTTTTTTCTACAATTCCAGAGCAAGAGGTTTGGCATCAGGCGACGTACAAGGGCAGCAGCGAGGTTCCACCCGGACGCCACAACCATTCCGTCGTGGTTCACGATTCCGCCATGTTCATTTACGGTGGCATGACGGATTTACAAGCCAAATGCGACTTCTGGAAGTGGGATTTTGGTCAGTAATGGCGTCATTGACGTTGAACTTGCGTTCGTCATTACGAATGCTTAAATAGAACGTTTGTCACGTACGGTGGGATGTTTGTACATCGCCTTGATTGGTGGACACGTTTATTCCAATAGTTTCTAGGAGATGGAGTCGGGTGCGCTGCAAAGGCGGTCCCGGAGATCTGCATGGGCACACCGCCTGCAAGGTCATGTCCTCCATGGTGGTTTTCGGCGGAGAACGATCGGGGCAACTGTTGAACGAAATATGGAGGTTCCATTTCGGTGAGTATTTCATCCAAGAGTTCGTTAGAGTTTGGAATAGTTTGTAATAAAGCTAAATGAACATATGTCTTAATATGATTTCTATTAACTTGCGTTTCCAGCCACCGATACTTGGGAGAGACTGGTGTTTACCGGCATGCAGCCGGAAGCACGCAGTCGCCACTTTGCGGTGGTGGTGCCCACCCTGTTGCTTCTCCTGCCCCAGTTGTACGAAGGTGGCCAACAGCAGTCGACACCGCAGCACCGTCAACGCCAATTTCAGGACCTAGTGAGCAGTGGATCTTACGCCCCCAGCTACTCTCCCAACGATTCTTGGGAACTAAATCCGCCGCCCGCCCCCCGACCACTGCACAAAAGCGAAACCATCTCCAACTGCCGTGACGTGGCCAACCACTCATCGGCCAATGCCGGTCACGCCGACGATTCGAACCATGGACGTAAAATGCCCTCCTCGGCCAGTCACACCAACTTCAAGTACTTTAAGGTACGAAACCGTCGTTTTTTATATTTTGCATTAAGTCTACAATTCTTTAATAATTCTTTCAATATGAAAGTCAAGGTCTGATCATGAAACGGTGAAACACCGTATGTTGTTATCTTGCCTTGCATTAAAATAACATTATAAAAAAATCATAGTGCCTAAACACCAAAAGGGGTACAGAAACTCCTGTAGTGATATAGTGAATAAAGAAGAAAAAAAACTGTTTTAGTCGAATGAAAAGGATTTTCTTGAAGTAGGTGGAAAACAATTTATTAAAGTGAAGTGATCCAGCAACTGCACTTTAACTTCAATGTTTCAATATATTTTTGTCACAAAAAAATAATAGATGCACCACCGTCGTAATGGTTTTATTGAACGACATTTTAGTTTTCTCCGTCTTCCTCAACTCCGATTTTACATTTACTTGCAGGAGCGTATCTCAACCGGCAACCTATTCAAGCCGCAGAACGCCAGTTACATGGCGTTGAGCAATAGCAGCGAGAGCGTTCAGGACGACTCTGACGCCAGCGGCGTGGCCACCAACCACCACTATCACCACGACCCGGTCATCATGCGCTCCACCCAGAGCTCCTACAACGTTCCCATGGGACTCAGCACCAAGTCGCCGGCCGCCCCCGCCACCACCACCCCCGGCGCCAACAAGAACAACATGGTGGGCAACGGACGACTGTACGCCCGCACACTGCTCTCAGTGCCAAACTTCCAGCGGATTCAGAACCTGGAGCTGCGCGGTCTCATGGAGGACCTCAGCGACAGTTCGTCGGCTGACTTGCCGGTCCGCGGTACCACCAAAGACCAGATGGACAACCAGGTGTACGACGTGCCCAGACGGAACGGCGGGATCGGCGGCAACCTCCAGCAACGTCGCAGCCTCTTTCTGCCGCAAGAACTGCGACGGCTGGCCGGCGAGGTGGACACGGTGGATAACGACCACTTCTGTCGCGGCGGCGGCTCGCTGGCCGCGCAGGACTCGCTGGAAAACATCCCCGACATCAAGGATTTCGTCACCGCCATTGACAACAAGAACCTGCAGGAGGGCGACACGCGCAGTCTCAAACTGATCGACTTGGAAGCAGACGACTGCGACGATCTCAAGTCGCCTATGGGTGGTGGAGGCGGCAGCGGCGTTGGCGGTGGGGCCACCACCAACGACTCCGGCATGACATCCATGTCGCCCGAGACGCCGGAAACTCCCGTCTTTCCCAACATGCCCAAGAGCTTCAGCTGTCTGGAGAACGTGCGCAACCGGCGCTCGCTGCCCGTGGTCAATGAGAACATGGCGTGGGACTCGCACCGTGATTACGCCTCCTGTCTCAACGAAGCGGTCACCACCCCCGACAACCGGCGCTGGTCCAACCTGGAGATGAAGATGTTCCAGCGGATGGCCGACTTCGACGAGGGCATCAGCGAGGACATGTTCTTCGAGGAGGGTCCGCTGTCCGGCGGTGGCGGCCTCCTGCAGCACCGCGGCGGCATGAGCAGCGATCCTTCCCCGTCGGACGACCAGCGCTCAAAGATCACCCACAGCGACTACGGCACCCCCACGTCGCCCATGTGCGACGAGAGCGTTGGGGTCAGTACCGGCGTCAGCACTAGGATCCAGTACAACAGTTCGACCACCACCACCACCACCGTCCCCACCAAGCAGCCCCAGTCCTCGCGGCATTTCTCTATGCTGGTCCTCGGTGGACGCGAGCAGGGCATCAACGGATGTGGACGGCGACCAGTGACCGTCTGGAAGATTGACTTTTGGAAGTAATTGTTGATGAACGACTGTGCACACTGCCAAGAGTGATATCTGAATTATAACAAATTTATCTCCTCCTGATCAGTACTATTTTCAAGAACTTGAAAGTATCCATCAAAATTTCAAAATATAATATTGCAAACAAACTGTCAACATTTCATTATTTCTTCACATCCATCAAAATTTAAATATCCTCATATGATCCCGTAAGGATGAGCATTTCAGTGATGGAAATGTTGTGGCGACCTTAAAAAAGTTAATCTTGTTTAAAATGATGGCGCATCTCTTGAAATTAAGGCCGTTACTTTTAAAACTGCAAATGCACCTATTTTTACTTGATCTCTTTTAACGTGTGAATTTAAACATGCATTTTCTCTGCGGATTACCAAAGATTGGTATCATCGTGGTGCTTCACCTACTGGTGAGCGAGAAGCGGCAGTTGTAAGAAAAGAAAAGTCGCAAACTGTCCACGCTTCGTCCAATTGTGTGAAACCGTTTGGTGATTGACTGCCGCGTTTGTGTGCTGATCCGCTATGACACATGGAACTTTGAAAATGGATCTGTGCAGCGGTGTTGTAGCTGTTCCACTGTTGACTCGCCCAAAAAAGATGCCAACGAATACCTTTTTAAGCTGGAGGTAGCAACGACCTCGTCTGGGGTGGTCTCTTCAAACTCGCGGACCATATATATATATATATATATATAGATGAATATATATTCTACAGACAAAGCTTGCCTGTCGGCTTTGTAGCTCACTCTAGGTCTTGCCCCCCTTATACTCGAGTGTTACTTCGTTGAGCTGTGTAATAATAAGATTGAAATTGTTTTTGTCATCACTTCTTTTGAAGGCGCTGCTGGCCGAACGAGTTTTGTCGGCCCACCGTAGTCGAGTCTCTATTATATACGTGTATAGAACATTTTCGACAAGTCTTTTTCGATTGAGCGAGACGTCTAGGTGCTGCTGATTCTATACAATGCCATTTCTAGTCTCGTCTGGGTCAAGACGAGCCACATCTGGTCTAATGATGTAACGGATATGTATAATTGTCCCGTGTTCACAGCAGTGGGCCGCGCGATTCTATTTGAAATTTCGTCTTTTCAAATTTTTATGGTGCCACCGTACGTGGTTATACAATTGTAGTCTTAGGTGTTACGTATGTCCATATATTGAGTACATGTATATTTACACATGAATACGTGTAATATGATTTGTGTGATTCGAATTTTTGTTTCGTTTTTGCGTGGACGTTTCTTCAGCAACCCGATGTACGTTGAATCCTATATTTGTTACTCGGTGGTGATTTTAAATTGTTACGGTTTTTCCCTGTCACATTCGGTGTTATTATCGATGATCAGTATTCTGTTATTTATTGTACTGTGTGTATAGTCAGATATTTTATTTAGGCGCCCTATCGTTTTATTTATTTTTTTCGTGTGCGGACAGTTTCGTTTTAGTCACGGTCTTTTACTTCCCACGAGTCAGCGTTATAGGAAAAAAAGGTAACCGCATAACGGTTTCTTATTAATAACGATATTCCTCGTACTATTTGAAGGAGCTGGAGAAGTTATGCAGGAGTATAAAGTATGCAGTGTCTGAGTGAGATTACTGGATTAATTTAATTTGTTCTTAAATAATCGGTTTGAATAGGGGTTTTCCCGTTTTTGTAAGTATCTCTTCAAGACATCATCTTATAGCTTGACTATTTTATGAATTAGATGAAATTTTATAATTAGTTTTAATTTTTTATTATCGTCCAACAGGAACAAACAATAATTAGTACGAGGATAATCTAGGTGAGAACTTTTAGAATCATAAATAGTTTGAAATAGTAGTGGGGTTGTCAAGAAGATCAAATGTGGTAGTCATTAAGTTGAGAATTGGCACTTTATTTATTGGTTGGGTTAGAGTATTAAATTTTTTTTACGCATTTATAAAATTCCTGAAATGTTAATATCATTAATAGTTGCAGATTCCAATGCGACCCTAGCGTCAAACATTCTCACTTTAACAGAACGTCACATTTCGCTAGAGTTTGGTGCACTGTCGCATAATTTTTCGTGTCCTTCTCTAAGAATGTTTTGAATTTACAGAGCTGGTAAAAGTGATAATGCTTGTCACTAAGATCGTATCGAGACTCCCCGAACAATATTTCGTCATTAGTAATTAGAATAGAAATCCAACATGAACTTATACCATAAATTGATATTTAGGCCAACATGTCGATCTTACCAATTACCAAAGAAAGTCTAATCATCTTAGAGAAATGTTAAGTCGGTGGGTTATGCTGTTGTAGCCAGAAGGGGGAAATGCAAATATTCAATTGTTTATTTTCTATCACGGTTTTGGCCTTGCCATATATTTGAATGTACACAGTTAATTCTTGTCATCTTGAAACTCTGGTAAACATTGTCGCGCTGCAGTTGAGATGTATTGGTATCTCTATTTACCAAAAAGAAAAGTTATGATTATCGTCTACACATGATGTTTATTATGTCCTAATCTATTCCTTACCAATATTTTACCGATCAAACTTCATGATGTGGAATGCCGTAGAAATAATGCATTGAAGTTCTCAATTTTATTCCATTTATTTTATTCTTAATTGTTTGGAATACGGATAACTGGTATTTTAAATTTGATTATACTTTAAATTATTGTTTCCCATAATACTGATGCAGGTGAACAACAGTTGCTGAAACAGTTTCGTTTCGTTTGGAATTATTTTTCCAGTTACAGACTAGATATTGTTGATTGGATATTGGTTCCTTTTTCAGTGTGTCGTACATGTCGTTCGCAAAGCTGCATTCCAATTTGAGAATAAATTCAATTTTTTGTTATTCATACCTTCCCCTAAACTACCTGTATCTATATTTTGCTGTTATCTGGAGAGAAAAGATATTACTCGCTTTTGGAACTGTTAGAACCTCGATCATGTCATTGTGTTAATGTGACGACATAAGAGCAGTACATAGGTGTCGAAATCAACTCTTTTAAGGAATTGGATATAAAAATTTACAAACTCGGTGATTCAGTCAAATAGAAATTGAAAATAACAGAAGGTCTGAGCAGGACCATACCTAATCATTTTATCTGACCGCAAGCGAACCGAATCAGTTTTGTGAGTTCGGTTGTGTTGCTTACGAGAGTATTCCGTGATAAGTTCGTCTTAACGAGATGAATAGGCGTTGGAGAGAATCTTTTATCGCCTGCATTAGGAGTTATTACCAATACAACAACAACAACGCAATTATTTTACATTGTGTACTGTTTTTGGGTCAAAAGAAATGTATTGGAAACAGTTGAACCGAAGTTTTTTTACGGCTAGGGCGGGAATCGGATTTTGGTAAATATATAAAAGACATCTTCCGACATTTTGTGTGAAACCATTTGATCTGATCCGGATTAGCCAATGAGACTGGGGGTGGTGAAAAAAGTGGCTCGTTGTTCTACTTTGTCTAGAAGCGTCGGTCATTTAACGTTATAACCGATTCATCGTGCAGTGACGTCAGTGCCATTATGCGGACAACATGGCCGCCGAAATTGATTTCGTTCGTGGCCGCAATCGTTGAAAAAAAAATCTTCCGTGCTCGCATATTTTGGCCCTCACTCTCTCCCGCCACCCCATTTCATCCACTACGCCTCTATTGTTTTGTTTTTATTCCTTCTGCCAATCGGTGACGCGTATTTTCGCCAGAACTCTCTGATTTCACTCCCCCCTGTAATTATTGAGGAGTAAACGTGAGTTGTTGCAACTGCGCATGCTCAGTGGTCCTCCAGTTGCGCTTTTTCGTTCCATTCAAGTATCCATCGACACGCTATCTTATGGGGGGGAAAAGCGGATTCGTAAACGGATTGTTGCGGGTCGATCGGATAAATCTTGAATCACTTTATCGCCAAATCGTTAAGCAACGCTCGAACACTTAAAAAAAAGTAATTAAACGTTGTCGGGTTTTACGTGTTGGGAAGAAATTGTTGGCTTTTTAATTTATTGTAATCTCTTTCTTCTTGCTGTTCCAACTTGGGTCATCCATTGGATCGGGTCTGGATTTGGATGCACGGGCGGTATGCGATAAAGTGGTGGAACTGTGAAAAGCAAATTGAGCGTTAAGTAGTGTCTACCAAAGCGGAATCGGTGTTCGTTGCAGAAGGTGATTTTTTTTCATCTTCGTCCATTCCTGACGTCCATTTTGTGCTCTCTTTTTTTTCCCCGAATGAAATGAGAAAAAAAGTGGATCCGGTTAATTGAGACGGTGATGTTTTTTTCATGGAATCCTGTTGTGGTGTCGCGATAAAACGATGACTGTTTTGTCGTGTTGTGATGTCGGTCACTGCCACCAGGTGGTGGTGCGAGGGGTTGTGTTGTGGCGTCTGACGGATCCAGGATTTGAGGACATGCGGTTGGGTTGAACCAGTTGGGGACAGTGGTTGGTTCCTGTCGACCAATTGGAGATATTAAGCCAGTGTGTGGACAATACCTCTCTGTGCGTTTCTGTGTTTGGAGAGTTGGAGAGTCAAGTTGGAATTTACAGGTCATTCCGATGTCGACGTCCGAGTCGACGCTGCCACGAAGACCGTCACGATATCCATGGCGAAGGTAAAAACAAAATAATTCATTTTCCACCTCGAGTCTTAATTCGTTATATAAATAGTGATATACGCATGGTACCATAATTACGATACGTCTGTAAACGACAATTTATTATCGTTAATAAATAAGGGGACTTTTTTGTATAGCGGAACATCAAATCATGTCATATCATATGTCAAATTTTTAGCGACCCAATTCGGAACATCAAATCATGTCATGTCACAATTTTAGCGACTCAATTCGAAATAAACAAAGTTGTCATTGTCAAATGAAAGCAAAAAGCAAAACTTTTTTAGTGAATAAGGTGGAATTAACGATTTTTTTCAACGCCAAATTATCCGTTATACCATCGAATGAGTTGAGCTGAAATGAAAGTGTACTTTGGATGAATTTAATAAACAGGCATAATAATCATTGATGAAACAAATTCTATCGAACATAAAATTTGCAATAACAACAATTTTAAACGCGATTATTCGATTATGTTTTCTTCTTTCCTGATCCTCTATGCGCCAATTAAATTAAACTCTAATCCAATTACCAGAACCTCTTAAAAATACCTACCCCGTATTCCGTATATATATATATATATATTGAATACATAATGTATACCTACCTACACCATGTTTCAACACAATGCGGTCTCTATTCATTTGTTCACCTACGTCATCCAGGATTCCGTGACCACTCCGTGACATCGACCACTTGCTTCGATTTCTGGCGAAACGCATTACTGGGTCGTTACCATAAATTTCGTCTTTATGGGGTTGGGGTGGAGTTGGGGTGGGGGGGATGGTGGCCCCCCTGCATGTGGCATGCTATTTGCAGAAAGTCTTGAGCACAGCTTAGATTTGTTGCCCATTGTCACGGCATATCGTTACCCCCTTCACCACCCCCACCCTAGAGCTATAATACTACCAGCCATCGCCACCGTTATTCCACTTTTGATTTATTGTTCGATCCGAGACGAGTCGTCCAGATCCACTACCGTGTGTAAATATTTGTCAGAGAGAAAGTGTGGGAGAGGAGGCATCGTGTGATCCAGCTCCAGGCTAATTTAGTGTTTCGGTCAAACTCGGGAACCAGACTTTCGCTTCAACAAAATTTATTCAGTGCTCCGATAGTTAATTAAAGTCAAAATAGTGGGGGCTCCTGTTTGGTGGGTCCGGAACACGCGGATCCTCCTGAGACTGGATTCGTCATTTATTCGAAGTTTTCCGATCTCCTTGAAGAACGTGAATCCGGGCAACATCCACGCGGTCGAAACTGCTTCAGGTTGCCGATGCTGCAAAGTGAGCGCAGTGGTTTTGAAGGCTGCGGGTAAAGGTCATTCTACAAGTTTACCTGTAGTTCACCTGTTCGTCTAGGGTGGATGTTGGAGCTCAGTAACATGTCCGCATGGTCAATGGTGGTTCTAAAAAAAAATGGAATGTTGCTCCTAATTAATGGCTCATCGGATCGATTCGTTTTCCTGGTTCCCTCATTACGTATTCGACTACGTTTTAAATGTTAATGTATGATAATTTTTCGGTGAGCTCTTGCGATGTCTAACGTTGTGTGTGTGTGGGTTCAAAATGTATTCAGACAGAGAGGTCATATAAATGTGACTTTATTAACACGATGCTGTTGTGTTGTAATGGGTGAAGGAAATCGCCATAGCGTGCAAACGTTAGATAATCAGAATCCTGGATTCTCGTAAACTTTTTAAAAAATGGGTTACGTAGCTGCGTTTCTAGGAAATGGCAATAAGTTCCCATCAAAATTAGTTTACTGGAGTGGGGTACCTCTAAAAAAAATTCGACTATTTCCACCAAACGGTTGGTGAGTTAGCGAATTGTTAAGTACGTGAGGAAATGTCGATAGATTTTAAAACTTGGGTTATGTGGTCTTGTGCATTATTAAATTTATGACTTAGGAGTTTGATGACTCGATGAAACATACAGTGCAATCACAGAGAAAATCGTCAATTTTATCCTAGTGGAACTGTTTAGTCACCTGTACTATAAATTCGTAGACGTAGATGCAGAAAGTATTTTCTCAAACTCTCTGCAACTGGCACACGTTAATATAATCCAGTAAAAAATGAATTTCACTTTTGGTTTGCTTATCAAGTTTAAAATTGGAATGAACTGATAACAATTGCAAATTTATCATATTAATGCAATAAAAAAAGTGCGAAGCAATAAAACTGTTTGTTATTTACATTAATGATGTTGATCTAGAGGTTTCGTCTGACAAAATATTTCATGTTTCGATTTGCTCGAAGCGAATCGTCTACAGTACTATTATTCAAATTTAATTGAATTTATTTTTCTCGTAGGCCAAGCCGCCGTTACCAGAAGATAACGTAGTTGTGTGCCTCAACATTAACGGCACAACTACATACAGGCCAACCTACAAACATCGGAAAAAGGTTTGTCTAGGTAAGTGACAGTGAAAGCTTCTTGTTTTTATTAGGAATTTTTAAATTGCCTTGAACTTTATCTCCAAGAGCGACCCGTAGATGTTGGTGACCTCTAATTGATCATCATAGTGAGAATCTTCAAAAAAGTAGCCGGTATTAGACTTGGCGCTATCAAAAAAATAAAAATTGAAAGGTAATATGTTAGAAATGTTGACCCGTGAATGTCCTCTGACCCATAAATATATCCGTGAACCTGATGTTATGGTATTTAGGGTTGACATTATCACTAGATGGCGTATCAACCTTTGCTCAAAGGTATAGACCATATTTTTCTAAAGATGATCTGTCGTAGCTTCCATTAAAAAATTGAAATATTTCTTCAACAGAATTGCGATTTAAAATAGCACGAAAATCATATCCTTCCTAATTGTTGTGGCGTAATTATCACTACTGTAGATAGTCGGCAATCTGTCTCCAGAATGTTTTTTTTAATGACATGACATGAAAAAATGGTAATTTTTATTTTTGAGCCCCGCATCTAATGCGTCTGATTGTTGCGTTCCCATATGAGCTCCGGGGGGTCCCCAGCCCCGGTTTTCGCCTCTCACGCATTTTCTGATGAGGTCGCTCCACGCATTCTATCTGATCTGACTTAATCGTCGCCATAAAACTGCTGTCGGATTCGCGTAGAAAATTAATGAAAGCGGCCGATCCAACACTCTCTATCTCTCAACAACTGAGCGCATGCGTCGAAATTAGCGATGGCGATGACGAAAATCCGGAAAGAATATAGTTATTATTGCTTTTCGATGGCGTGTTTGCGCCCACAAGCAAGTACAGCGTGTGTTGTTCGCGTGTGGGCTGGATTTTCAGAATTAACGCTCTCCTTATATAAGGTTGCTTTTGCATGGTGAAACTTATACAGGAGACAAACAGATCTGGTAAGGGAAATCGCAAGATATATATTTTTTTAAATTCAATGATGTCGTCTGGAAAATATAACGCAAAATGTTATGATAAAGAATATGATGCGAAAAATGATCCAATCGAATTAAATTGATATCGTTGATTAATTATTTAATGGTTCGATTATTTTTCATTTGTTCGTTTGAAAAAAATTATTTTTTCCCATTTGTACAAGTTTTTAAGATAGCATAACCGCACTGTGTGGTCCATAAAATGACACAAATTTATTCATTACTTATTAAATATTTTATCGAATTGCATGAATTTCTTTTGTCAATTGAGAAATACTGTACGAACATTTAGGCTATATTATTTTTCAAACAATATAATAGAAAGAAGAACCTCTGGATTATCTATATATATAAAAATGAATGTATGTTAGTATGTATGTGTGTCTTTATAGACTCGAAAACTACTGGACCGATTTCGATGATTTTTTTTTTAAAACATTGGTCATAGTACAGG
>JAQGBY010000431.1:0-45435 GCA_034698785.1 Mycogona germanica | reverse complement strand
CGCCGGGAATCGAACCCGGGACCGCCGAAACCACAGTCAGTCGCTAAACCAACTGGGCTACGACGAGTCGTACAGATCCAATACAATTAGAATAGGACGGCAAATTTCAGAAAATTGTATTGCTGCTGGCAGTGGTTGCTGAATTCAGGGAGAGCTACATTTATTTTTATCAGTATACGTTTATTCAAACAAGACCATTTTAGCCCCGATGAGGACGTCCCATAATTTAACAGGGAAAAGAAAGAAAGGCGGCAAAAGAAATAAAAGACAACAAAAAAAGGAAAATATCTGATATATAACTCTTGTTGTGATTTCATGGACCGGTCGATCGGATGAAAGGCCGCGAGGTGATCGCGCTCCACTGCACAGAGGCTGCAGGCGACAGTTCTCGACCCAATCTTCTGTTCTGCCGAATTGAAAGCTATATAGTTCTCCAGGCCGTCCTTGACCTCCTAGCCCACTCCTCTACGTACATACGAGTGTGGGAAAAGTCGACACCAGCGCGGAATGGTGAAATCCGCGCTTCAAAGAAACGGATCAACCCATAAAACGCACGTGCTCTACTTGCAGCCATTCCACCTTTCTCGTTTTCGCGTTACTCTCCATTTCCGGATGACATGAGGGGGCGGGAATAAGTTCGAGCGGACGTACGTCAGCTACATCGACAACCGTAAGACTTCGCTCGCTTGCTTAGAGAATTGTCACTCCATTTTTTGTCGCCAGTCACGTATTGACGAGTTTTGGGAATCGGTGGCCATCTTTGATATTCCAACATTTCATTACAGCGCACCGAGTTCAGTGAAAAATGGATATCTATTGAAAAGAATGAAATTAAAATTCATTAAGTACGACTCAGTTGGTTTAGCGGCCGACTGTGGTTTCGGCGGTCCCGGGTTCGATTCCCGGCGCGGGCTCTCGAAAATTTCGATCTCGGGTTACTGGTCGTTCCCCTCGCACAGTGACTAAGCACCATGAGGGGGACGTAATGCCTGTAGTGCGGTTGACTACAGCTGATTGGAAACAAAAAAAAATATAGAAATCTGAGCAATAGGAATTATTAACAAGCAGGATTCCTATTTGCAACACGAGGGTTATTGAAAACCGCACGGATTTCCAAATTTTGTATCCTATATAGCGCTGAAACAGTTGGCGAAGCGGAATCAGCCGTGCAAGCACTTTCGTGCCACCCCGTACGCGCTCCTAATGAGTTCTACGTAAAGCAACCCCCGATAAGGCTTCGTGCAATACACAAGAGCAATCCAATTTAACAACAGTTAGGCTGGTCAGTTCACTATTTTTGCGCAAAGAGAATCATTGTAAATTGTGTCATCGGGACATTCGGTGTTGTCCTGATGAAAGTTTACGAACCGGAATGATGTTGATGGTCGAGATCGCAAAAATGCACGCCAAATGATAAATAGGCACAAGGTGTTAAAGAAAACAAATTTAATATTTAATATTTCAAATTTGACAAAAAGCGCTTTGACAATTTCAAGGGAGTTGAGTCGTAGCCTGCAAGGACATTAGAACCAGTTAAGTGACCTTATTACACAAAAATAAATAAGATTGATGGACGCAATCCAAAACTTGATTATGGCTGATGGAAGTATTACTTATTTTTACCTCAACATTCCTCCTCAACATTAAATGTTGAGGTAAAAATAAATGAATTTTTACTTTCATCAGTCATAACCGAATATTGGATTGCGTCCATCAATCTTATCGATTTTTGTTTATTAACACCATCGACTTCGCACATCCTTCCGAATGGGACCTTATTACAATTTTAAAGAAAATACAATTGTCCTTTTCGCAAATTAGAAATACTCGGAGTTTGAAAATACCTCAAGTTTTTCCCAACATAAGAAAAAGATTTTGTGGTCATTTACCAATTTGATCACGTCTTTGTTGGTCTTTCTTGGACCTAATATCCAAAATGGCCGCCGAATTCTGAAACGAGAGAGACATCAGGATCCCTCTGCAAGACCATTTCCTATGATGGTCTCGTCGTTTTGCTGAAGCCCCCGTGCCGCTAGCGAAGAAGCCAGCACGCACACAGACGGCAGACAGCGTGGATGACTCCCCGAGGGGCGCTCCGGCACAAAATGCTGCCGCGCGTGCGCTCCGAAAAAGAGTCCGTGCTCGGAGGCGCTGTGCGCGCGTGTGCTCGCGCCATGAGCCCTCTCTGCGTGTATGGATCTAACCTTGAAAAATGTCTGATATATAGAATGGTGGTTGGTGGTGGTGTTGGAGGAAGGAAGGAGGATGGAGGAGGTGGTGGTGGGGTGGAGGGACATATTACGGTTGCCTTGACAACCATCATCGTTCCCGTATGTGAGTCCCGTAGACCGCCCCGTCGGTTAACGGCGTCAAGCTGCGGACCAATTTCTCTGTATACGAGCGAGTGGTGTTCTACTTTTTCTATATAGGGAAAGGTGAAGCGGGTCGGCCATGTTTGTTTGAATTGATGCAGGGCTTTAGAATGGGACTCCCGAACTTGGAGCAGATTAGGACAATTGAGCGAGGCTCGCCTACCCATTGGAGCGGCAATTTGGTCGCTTTTGGAATGGGGGAGCTCGCGTGAGAATTACGTTATCGTACTGGTGCAAAATGTAATTTGTTAATTGTACATGATGTGAGGGATAAGAACTCATTTGTGTTTCGGAACAGAAAGGAGAATTGCGTACTTGTAGTCCACGTGGATGCACATGAGTCCTTTACTGAACGAGCACCAATTCATGTTAATAAATGAGAGATGACAACTAGTCTTCAGAATATGCTTTTACGGACAAAATAAAATTGTTAAGATTAAAAATCCACTCTTACGACGCAATGGCCAAATTTGGTGTTTTCATAAAATACATTTTTGTTTCTACTAGCATTTTTTTATTAGTGTTTTGACATTTTGTAGAAAACGTAACTAACATTTAATATATTGTTTTAATGCAGTGAAATAAATGAATTAGTTTTTATCGGGTCTTTCGCAATGCTTCGTTCAACGTACAGAGCAATTTGATGAAAATATTTTAAAATGAATATATTTTGTCAGTTTGCTATGCGTAGAAAATGGCTTGAATCTGCATTACACTCGTGTTGTACGCTTTCGTTTGACGTCTTGTCCACATTTCATTGTTTTTTTCATTTAATGCGGGCACGTAACCAGATGGTTCAGGCGAAAGACAACGCTATAGGTACACGAATCCGGCGCTGTATACATCGAATGCCATCGTGGTAGCGTCGGCTGTAATTTTGACGGATTAATTCCGTTATATGATTCGATTACTGAGCCGGCGCATATGAGGAAAAATAGCCCGAAGGTCGTTGCGACGGGTCCACGAACGAGCCCCGCGCGACGCCCATCACATCCGTTGGATGGAACGTAATCAGTCATCACTTTTATAGATTTCGTCATTTTCCTGTAATTGAAGAAAAATGGTTGTTTGCCCCCGGGACGGCCCGCACCGGTTTGTTCACGTCATAAAAGCGAGAACGAATCCGAAACGACAAAAGAACTCAAGGGGATTAGAGGGTCTTGACGAAGGGGCATGATTGTACAAATATATGAAACAAGTGTTCCTCGAAGTGGGGATGTCTGAGGATATGGGGCTTTTTTTGTTAGGAGAAATGAAAAATATTCTGTCGCGGATTAGCGATCGCCGAGGAAACATTGAAGATATCAGATTCTGTTCTTGATTTTTGTATCGAATCCCGTTCTGGAGTAAATTTTAAAAATGCGGTATCATGCGGGCGATGTGTCGGGCGGACGACGCGCCCACGAAAGAAGTGGAAGCGGACTCTGTATCTAACATCTTATACGACGATAAATATTTGATTGTAGCAACACAATTTTTTTACTGTTTAATTGATACAAATATTCATAATGAACCTGAGACGACAAAAAAATAGCTGAAATTATAATTACGGAAATTTAAGAATGCATTTCATTTCGTGTTAATGAACGCATCTGCCAAATATTTACTGAGCATTTATATGACATGAAATCTTTAGAGAAAAAAATTACAGCGAAAGAAAAAAATGTAAATCTGGATTAGTGTGTAGCTAACTGAAACAAGTTCCATGCAGAATGTATTTATTAATGCAATGCTAATTTAATTCTCGGCAAGCATTCTGAATCGAGATTAACCACGCGTCAGTCAATTTGTCAGAGTTAATCTCGCTCAAATTTGAACAAAGTTTGCGTTTTATCAACAACTGAATGCGCCTCTGCGGCATATAAATTAACGCCATGGTTTGTTTTTGGAGGCCCTTGCCAGAGACAAATAGGTCTGTCAGTGGAATTAATATATTCCTGCTGTGCAAACACTTCGAGCTGATAAAAATGTGTTTATAAATATTAAATACGGCATGAACGGTTCAAAAAGCTTCATAGAAACAAACACTCCTCCGAAAATGGCAAGAAACACAGTGGCCATATTTTAATACCGTGCACCATTTTCGGTTCAGCGAGCCAAATGAAATGTCAGAAATTGTTCGAATGTGCACATATTTTAAGATATTTTCGTCGTAAAATTTTATTTACATTTTATATACATTTTATTAGTTTTGCTGGCTGAACCACCAAGCGTTCACCATTTATAACGCACGAGCGTTTTGTATTTGCAAATTATGAGTTACTCAACGTTTGTTTCTAAGAAATTAGAAAGTGCAGATTATAAAGATAACTTTGCAATTTAAATGGTAATGGAAACGAATTGTTTGCGTTAAGAAAGGTTTGCCACTTCCGCATAACTTGTTCTTAGGAATGCAAAGCGGAATTGTTATTGAAACAGCGAAAGGTCGAACAGGATGCCAACAGACAATCATAATCAAGTGCGTATTGGTCAATTAATCGAACGATTTTGTCGCCAGTTGAATCAGAAACTCACACCGAGCTTTGATCCCGATTTCAAAACGCCCCCATTAACATGCAATGTGCGTCTGAAAATGTTAATCCTATTCGTCATTTACTCCGCAACGGGTGAATGTTAATTATAATTAATAATTAAATGTTACCCGAATAAGGCACCAGCACCTACAACCTCGGTGCAAAATCTGGCATCCATTGGGCACGATATATGTTAATCTCATAATTAATTTGTAAGACTCGTCTGTTAAGGTCCAAGATTCGATTCTATACACTCGTTTGGTTGATCCCGGGGTACTGATAAAAATGTGTCCCACAAAAAACATTAAAAAACCTACAGTCCTTAGAACCTTGGTTATTTAATAATAATTGCGTCTTTACCCACTCCGCCACTACATCGGTTGATCAGGATGATCGTCCGCGGATGATAGAGCGGAGAACTCGGTTTACTCAGTGCAATCTACTATTCTGTGCGCGATAGAGCGTGGTTAGAAAAGTCGATTTTCAATACAAAAAAAAAGAAAGACGAAGGAAAACCAGAACGGCGATTCAATTACGCACCCTGTAATTGCATCGCGGATACACTCCTATATATCTCGGCACGACCACAATCACCTTTCCCCGCAATTTATACCAAGTCCCAACAGCGCGTTGCAGCACGCACACGACAAACTTCCAGCACGCGTCGGGGGCGGTTCCATTCTCATCGCTAATCTTAAAGCAAAAGTCGATTGTCTTAGCAAGGACACGACATCTTTCTAGTACCCGAGTCGTGTACCCACGGTGGGGGTGTGTGTTTGTGAGTGATGCCTGCATTTTAGGTGTCCCGTCGCATCTCTGGTGCAATATATTTTTCCACATTCTGCTTCGCCAATCAATATTCATTTTAGTTTGTGTGTGTGTGAGTGAGTGAGGGTAGGTGGTTGGTGGTAGGTTGGTGTTTGGGCGCATGCGCGTAGATCGTGCCAACCCCGATGCGGATCGCATTTCCTTTTTCGCTGAGAGCTTTCGCCGATTTGCCGCCTGGCTTGCCTATATATTTTGTACGTGTAGGCACGGCTACGTGAGCATGACGCTCACCAGCGCTAAGCAAATTAGGCAAAGGGTGGAGGGAGGGGGGGAAGATCTGTGTCGGTAGAGCTGATGACGCAATCGAGCGGAAACAGGTGAAAGTTCTCTAGGCGGTAGGGGGCGTTCGAAGCGTTGTCGGTTTTGTTTCGACGATTTCATTTATTTAATTTTTTATCGCATCAAAAATGGGGGACTCCAAAACGAAAACGAGTTAATAAGTACAGTATATCTTGACCCGGCCGGCGAATTTCGCTTGACACCCGGCATGCAAAATTGTTTTAAAATATATCACTAATTCAACGACAGTTTGTGTTTGAAAGTCCTCAGATAATTATTGGATAAGTGTCGGATATATTGTTAGTGATTGATGTTTTACAGGTAATTCACAAGTATTTATTATAAGCATTTTCGTACTTTGTATTATTAATATATTGTACAAATGTTTCAATGTAGGCCGATTTGAGATTGCTAATGTGCATCCCATTTCAAAATACACTACTTTTACTAAATAGTGAAATATCTTCGTTGCCGAGTATATTCGAAATATTTTTTATGAGAAAGATTTTAGGACGTCTGTGTGATAATAATAAACAGAAATGGTGAATTCGGGACCGCACCGAATGAAGATGACGAACCGAGTGACGTACTAGCTTTTACAATAATATTTTACTATTATTTAATTAGCACTGGTAATTGCTAAAAATATAGTTTCAAACAGACCGGGAGAAACCAAGGATCTCTGGATTTCCGGTCCAGTGCTCTATCAATTGAGTTATCGATTCTCCACACTGACCGGCAATTCAAAGATCCGTGTTTCAACTCCCGGTCTGTTCGAAACTGTACTTTTCGCAATTACCAGTTCTAATTAAATAATAGTAAAATATTATTATAAAAGCGAGTACGTCACTCGAGTGGTTTGTCTTCTTCATTCGGCGCTGTTCCAAATTCCCCATTTCTGATATTTTTGTATATTTTATCTTTATGTCTCCTCCAAATTCAGATATCCTAAAAATCTAGTTAGTTTTCAAATTTGTTGACGCAACTAGATGATGCGCTCTGTGTATGTTTCCACGGTATTGGTTTTTCTACTAGTTAGGGTGCGTAGAACTTTGCTCGCGTGCGCCTGTCTATCTCCATAAACGCCTTCTTTTCCCCTTCTCCTCCTCCTCCCTCCCCCCACAGCGATGGATCCTTCACCAATGTCCTTCCCACCTCCCAAGTCTTCTTCTCCCTCTCCCCCTGGAGAACGTAGATCGAAAAACAATAGCCGCGATCCCGGATGGCAAATGCACGCTGACGCGATGGGGCGAACAAGATGGGGACTGAGGGACTTTTTAAAAATTCCTTCCTCATTTTTATGCTTTGCCAGAATGTATTCAGAGACGTCATGTGGGGAAAAAATTCGACAGGCATTTTGAGTAGAAAAAAACTATAGCACAGCCTATAGAATTCGCTAAAAAATCACTTTTTGTTCGTGTGGAAAGCGCCATGATTAATATCCAATCGATTAATCTACATTTAATAGAAAAATATATTTTTCAATTATATTGTGGAGAAATCAATTTTTTTTTCGAGTTATTGATTTTTCTTAGCACACGACCCATCATTTATCCAACCAATAAAAATGTACAATAGTTGATAAATATATTTGGGTAATCTTTTACTAAAAATTTCAAGATTTTCGATTTTTCTTTCTTTGTCATTATTCGGAATTGCGTTTTAGCGGAACCACCATAAATACAACTGATTAGGGAGAACTAGGCGTCTCCGGAAAACGTTATTGTAAGCGGTAAGGTCTCGAAATCTTATTTTTTTCTAAATCCTTTTGGGTTTACACGAATTATAGGGATTGTTGGACAGCAATCAGAGGCCGACGACGAGAGCAAACGTTCAAACGAATTTTTAATTTAAAAACCTTTTGGGTTTGACGAATGAAAAAGGGTTGTGCGTTTGTCCTGTAAAGGTCCTGTACGTTTCATAAAACTATTTTTATTGTGTTTTTATTTATGGATCCTCCCTCGCCAGCTCGTCGTCGATTTCCACGGCTCTGTCCCGTACAGTTACAGTGTTACAATGTAAAGCTCCCCCCATAATAGGCTTCGTGCATTGCACCGGCGCTATCCAATTTAACAAACATTAGGCTGATTTGTCTAATCGATTTCCCTTTGGCTATCTATGGAGTGTTGGCGCAAATGTTGGCCGATTTTATTTGCCTCTTGCTTATTACTTGTATAAATTTATACGAAACGTACAATATCATTGTATCTCTATATAGCTAAATGTGAATTACTCTCGTCAGATTTACCTCATGAACAGAAAAAATTCAATTGTTAAGTTTATTTTGTCAACTTCCTATATTTTTAGAACTTTGTTTTTGCTTCACTTCGTGTTAAAAATTTGAAACTGAGAAAAATAGTCATTACGACTTTTATTTAGGGTAATTTACTCGATGGAGCTTTTCACTGTTTGCTCAATGAAATCGCCACAGTAAAATAGTGTCATAACGATTTTATTTTAATCGATGTGCTGAATGATTTTTGTATTTTCAATCTCATAAATAAAATCGAATTTGTTGGCTGGAAAAAAACCTCAATCGTATAATTTGATCTTAATCGGCACGACGCATATCGCATTAATCGAATCTAAAAATGTAGAAAACAAAAATGAATCAGATTTAAAAGGAAGATCTCTTCGAAAGAACAGTGTTCAGACAAACGATGCTCGCGAATGCAATATCTAGCTAAGCGATCAGCAGACAGCAGCCAAATTAAAGCCGAAAAACAGAAAACGATATAGAAAGTCTCATTTCCTGCGAGTAACTTCTACTTTTCACAATCGGATCTTCGAGAACGCCGGTCTGCTCCATTACGAACCGACGCAAACATCGACTTCCCCTCCTCCTCTCATTCCCCATCCCCCACTACCCCTCGCTTATATCAATTCGAATCTCGATATAAGCTCGAGAAACGTTCGCGACAGACACAGACACATGCACGGTGGAAAGTTAATCCGAAACGTGCCCAGCACAGCTGATGGCATTCTCCCCGCACAGGCCATCCCCCGATCCAACAGGAACCCGACGTCCGGAGCGCGCTCTGTGTTTCGTATCGCCACCTGACATCCGTAAACGTATTTACTGTATGTAAAGGAGATGTGGGGGACATCGTGAGTATCGCTTATAGACAGTACAAGCCCGTGTAACGTCGTTTCGTCGACCTTATTGTGACCGCGAGACGGGCCGATCAATCTTCGTCAGTTTGGGCCGGTTGGGAATTCAATAATCCCCGATACCCCCGATAGGAGCATCGAGTCGGTATAATGTTTGGTTCAGTTTGGAGGCTAATTTGCACGCAGATTTAAATTGATGCTTCGATGACAATTTCTAGATGCACTATTTTCGAATCATGTGAGCAATTCGAATATAACTTCATTTTTTAAAAAACTTACTCCAATTCAATTCACTCAGATCAATCTTCACATTCAATTAACATGTATTTCGACTTATTATAACCAATAGACAATCGCTATTGGTAATGAAGGGTTTCTATAGATCCGTGGTTCAACTCCCGGTCTTTTCGAAACTGTATTTTTAGCAATTACCTAACTAAACAATAGTAAAATATTATTACAAAAAGAACGAGTTCGCCACTCGATATTTCAGATTTACCATCGCTATTGGGTTGAGTATCAAATTTCAATATTGAATAATAAAATAGTTTACGGTAAATGTATTTCTATTGTATCTTGCATTTTCATAATTTACATATTTTACATTTTAATTTAAATGTAAAATCATTTTTATTGCAGGCACAAGTGATTAGTTGCTGTATCCAATGACATCACACCACTAAAGTGATCTCTTTAAAAAGAATCCCACTGTCATGAGCAACGCATGCGACGAGTCCAAAATGGTCAACCTAGTCACTTAAAGACACCACAAGCTGAGGCACTTAGAAACATAGATCTTATATAAGGTTTATGCAAATATCTAATTACGAGTCCAATATATCTCGCCCCTAAGAAATGAGATTCGAATAAAGAAAATCGGAATTATGTTCATTTCATTTGCCAGAAGATAAAGGCTCGGCCACGCAGACATCGCCGGCATCAATACAGCTCGGTAATTTGTCATCCATTATCATAAAAGCAGATTGCCAGATCTGTTTAGACGTAAGACACCCATTTTTGAAATGCGAGACGCGAAAATGTCACGTAGTTCACCGCGTTCGTCGCGTGTCCCCCTATTCTTTCGGCAATCCCCCGCGGGACAGTTGTTCGTTCAAAATGTGAAGTGTCGGCGAAATCCTCTATACATGTACACTAATGCATGTAATTAAGAGCACATTCAATAACACGTCTCGCGTGGTTGAATCTGTGCGCGGCGGCGATTCGCACACGTTTTTAATAAGAGCGCACAGGTGAGACGTTGGAAGACGTCTTGTTGATGTTGCAAGACATGGCTGTGGTGCGCAAAAGCGTGTCCGGGGGTGGCGGAAAAGCTAGGCAGAGGATTTACAAGGCTCCGTACGTATTTCAATAGACGAGATTCGAGAGATGCGACTTCGGTCAATAGTGTTTGAATTCAAAGAGGCGACTAGATAGACAAAAGGAAGTACACTGTCTCAGAGATCTACGTTCTTTGTATGGTGGTCTCCTTACGGCTATTTCTAGAATCGGGGATACAATAAACTTTAGCGAGATTGCGAGAACGCGACATTGTTTTCACATGTAACAAACGAAATGTAAAGCTGCTGACTTTGTGTTATCGAAATTGGTTTACGTAAACTGGTAGATAAATTTAAAATGGCACTGCATTATCAGCTCTGGTCTCAGAAGGTAAGAAAGTGTTATTGAACTAGCGTGCAGCTTTTGAAACCCGCCGGGGAACGGGCGCATGCACATAAGACGCTAAAAAACTAAGACAAATATGTGTTTTTATTTTCCTTTTCTTCAAATATTGAGTGCACTAGGGCGAATGAAAATTGAAAAAGCAAGCCTGCGTTGAACATGTTTTCCATAAATCGAATTACCTATTTTCGTCTGTTTTCTTTTTGTCAAACTGATGTGAGTAATATTGACTTCTTATGTTAACCGAAACGCATGACTTTTTATTAAGTGCATTGGTTGACATTAGACAGTTAATTAACTGTTACATTTTGAATCAACAGCGATATGGAACTTCCTACTCCCTTTAAATTGTAATACTATTTTGTCAGAGTTATCGATAAAATGTTATAGCTCTACACGTAATAAATAAAGCTCATAAACGAAATTAACTACTCTGTATAACATTAAATTATATTAAAAATAATGGAGTAGCCATGAGAGAACTTTATTAAAGTATAGTTGAACAGTTTTTCTAGTTTGTGAGAGAGAAAGATTAATTTATGTATTCAAACATTTATTTTCTGGTCACATCTGCAGTTGTTTTGTAATATCGTCATATTAATCGAAAAAATATTTGGACGAGTTCCAACTTCGATTTTGGTTTAAATTAAGCGTGGGGAACAGTTCTCAACCGCTCCCCACCCCCTTAGCAGGTGGCCATTGATTCATGTATGACATTGGCCCGATTTCAAATTAGCATGGCATCTCTCGGTTCCACTGATTCGTCACGCTTAACTGGCAACAACAGCGATCAAACGACGACCTGTGCAGAATAGACCGAATTAGAGATCGATATTTGAGCGAATTGCTCAAACGCTGTCACGATATTACGACCTGTATAAGTAAACGTCAGACCCACGGCTCCGGACCCTCAGATCCACGACTTGAAATGATATTTAAAGTCGCCGACAAAAGGTTTTAACACGAATTAGTTGTTATTTGTGACGTAATTTTGAAATTAGAGAATACATAATGTAGAGCGCACTGAGTGTGCGCTGTTCTAAAAAATGTTAAACGAACAAGAAAACAGATTCCAGTTATTGGTATGTTCATTCTTGTGTGTTGTGGGACTTCTCGGAAACGTATTATATTGACCTTTCTTCTGTTTTCTTAGCACTACTACCGGATAACGTGGGCGACTTGAAGCGGCGCCGTGCAATACTCAAGAAACTAAATACCTTTTGCTAATGTTTTAAGTTGCGCCGAGAAAGCGGAGCATTAAGGCACTCTCACTAATTAAAGCAACAAAAGTTGGCGTTATCGTCAGCTGGCTGCATCTTAATGCAGTTTGCCGACCTCCCCCCTCCCATTGGCAAGACGATTGCAATTCACGAAAGTTATCGGTTCCTTCATCTCCGAGCGTAGGTCGCGAGGCGCAGAAGTCGCGGCTTCAGTAACAATTCCATTTCGTGTGTGGGATGACAAAACACCTCGCTGCGAGTCACTAATTTTTAATTATAATACTCGCTCAAATGTGGTGGTGGTTGCAGAGAGCACATATTAGAATCCAGAAATAAGAAACTGTTGTTGCAAATAATTAAAAGTATAAAATTAGTTAACTACAGTAGGTACTCTGTATGTACGTTGGATACCTAATTATGGAATGATGGTTTTTCACTTATAACGTAAGAAATGTCTTGATTTGGCTTCGTTACACGACCTCTAGTCTTCGGAGTATTTTAGAGAAATGCATTTGTTAACCATTTATTTTGTAATGATTATAGAATCAAATATGTAGACATGCCTCTGCATTCTGGTGACCTTTTAAGATCGTTTATTTTTACGGTCTCAGATGATATCTTAGTGTTTAAACCTTGGCAAAATATTTCCTCACATCTGTAAAAATATACTTAGATTTAACCTTTGTTCTTCTCGGTTATTGATACCCTCTGGTGGCGTTACAGAAAATCTGTTTTTTTGTTTCAGTTATCGGAGATCAATAAACGGTGAGTGAACCTAATTTGATACCTAAGGTATAAACAGTAATTTCTTGGGCCATCGCCCACAACGCCCCCAGCGTTCCTAGCGCGGAATGAGGAGATTGTGGAGATCAAGGGCCTTCAGTGGCGACAATTGAAATTTACTGCCAAATGGTATATTTCAAGATGAGCAAAAAGAGCACTCGCGAGATGAAGATCCATTGAGTGAGCCCTCACAAATTGCATTAGCAATGCGAGGGCTCACTGAATTTCGCAATTGGTTCACTTTAACTATTGTATCTATGTGTTCTCAAAATGACCAATTGCTGAAATGATAAAAAAAATGAATTCAACATTTTGTACGTGTTTCGTCCGTTTTTGACATGACCCTCGCTGTTGAGGATCTACTCCTCAAGAGCGGCGTAGGCAAAATGAGGAGAGTGCGATGGTCTTCGCGTGCAGTTGATATTCGCAGGCAATTACGCAACCTGTAAAAGCTAGTGACATGTAAACAACATGGAGCACTTAATGTAAATGGAGAGCGAGGATGAGAGGGCGAGATAGAAGGAGAAGCCGCGCAACCACCGACAACTTCAACTCGTTCTTCGATCCTCCCACTTTACGAATCCCACGCAGTACATGTACCAACCCCCAAACCCCAAACCCCAACATCAAAGCAGAGACCGGTGTTACATCCAAGTAATGTAGGGATGATTTCCAGAACAAATTCGTTAAATGTAATCACTTTTTTCCCCACTCAAACTTAACGATATCTCGGAAGGTAAAATCAATCAGCGAATTATATCTAGTAAAGTTGGAAACAACGATTAAAAATATTTTTATTCAGATTGGTTTAGTTAGGAATCAGACATTCGGTTTTAATTTCGTAATGTAATTTCGTGAATTGCATAAGTTTTTGTTTATTTAACAGTTCAGTTTTTTTTTAAATGAGATAGTCATTTGTTATCAAATTTTATTTGTAGATTTCGAGTAACACGTCAAACGAAAATAGAGAACAGGTGTTGCGATATCGATTTGTTATCACCGGCGTATTTTTACCAACCCGGATCTACTAGTACAAAATGCACGCCCACGATGACGATTACTAATGCGAATTTCATGACAACATGGTGATTGCGAGTTTATCGTACCTGATCTCGAATGCACGGTTCATTTATAATGCCTGAACTGATTAAAGATACAAGTGAATGGTCTTTCCATATACTGGAGTTGTCGTTATTGATCATACTGGAACACTTACTGGGGTGTGTGACGGTTGGGCTTATCATCTGTCTATCGGAAAACTCAGTTATTCGTTTACAAAAAAACAACCGACAGACTTATTAACAAGTAAAACATTTTCGAGCGAGTTGACTCCATACTCAAGACAGATTTTGTAATCTGATTGAGTCCTGCAATCCCCAATTATCTCAGTGATTAACTATCATCGGCTCCTACCTCCTTATTTGAGATTTTGTAATATTGATTTAAAAATATCGGGTCAACATGCATTACAAAAAATGGGCACACGCGATGGTAGAGCTAAAGACATTTCCTATATACAGGTATTTGAAATCCTAAGCGATCAGCAAATTATTAAAGTCAAGAAAGAGGACTGCACCGAAAAATAATAGGACGATAGGAAACCTTGCAAAGGTAAACAGAAATGCGGTCCTAATATGTGTGGTCCAAACCGAATAAATCGCTTCATTCAGCCGCATTTTCCGAATTCCTGTCACACGGCCGCAGTGATCTGCTGCGTTAGCCAACAAAGCAAGGAGATAAGAATGCCACCACTAATTAGGTTAAAATAATGGGAGTGGGGCACCGGACAATGACCACACACCATTGTCCATTTTGCTGGGCGTGCAGCTCCAAGCCCACAAAAAGCTCCACTAATTCCAGGCCACATGCAGTCCATGCCCATCGTACCGGAATTTTTTTCTTTTTCTTTTTCTCGTCAGGTCATTTCGAGCCAGTCCGGGCATTTCTCTCCTCACATCCCTTGCACAAAGGCTTTGAATAGTTTCTCGGGGACTGATGAAGCATGATCGAATGCATAGCTCCTTCGTTTGGACTGAATAGAGCGACCATGTGTTCCAATTTCAGAACGCTGGGTAGACCTGGATGGACCAATCTCGTGACTAGATTTTACAGGAAGGGCAACTTGGACGGTTGCCCGGAGCGCGAAAGGCAGAAGGAAATGTATAATTTACTTTTTATCCAAATATATTGTATATATTTTAAAAATATGTAAGTTTTTACAAACTTCTACTTCACAAACAGTATCAAACCCCAAATTTGTGGACAATGATTTTAATGAAATTGGTGATTTCGAAGGCAAAGCGTTATTGATCAAAATTTACTATTGACAAAAGGTAACAAATTTCCATGTATTAGACAGCATAAGTACTGTCAAAATAAGATATTAAAACCTGACTACCGCTTCAATTGAAACCCTTTGTTTTTTTACATCTTGAAAATTAAAAAAACTATATTATAATCCTGAATATGTCCCCTCTTTTTTAATTTTTTTTTCTATTAACTGTTGTCTGTTTGAGCGTTTACTTACGTACGGTTTAACGAAGTTGAATAACCTTTGAGCTGTATATAGTTCCGACTCCATTGATGCTAGTGACATTTTCCACAAATAGAGCCCATATTTTTAATTATTTTTCAATTAATACCTCAGAGAAATATTAGCAAAATAGGAAGCGAAGATAGGAACAGAAATCATTTTTGCTTCCACGACAGGACAAATTTTGATTTAAGGAGGTTAACTATTACTTACTTTATTATTTATTACTGAATTAAGGAAATTAATGAATTAAGGAGGTTAAGGTTAATAACCAGCTTTGTCAGTTTCAAAGAGATATCTTCAATGAGATTCATTATATACAGTATATGTATTGAACATGATTACTGGCAAGGCAATTTTCATTTACTTAAAAAGGACAGGTAACATTTTTGACACCTTGAGGGTCAAGGAGGGGTGGCGCTGCAGTGTACACAGCAGTTTCACTTCTTGCCCAGGGAGACACTCTTTTCCGAAATGACCCCAATATGACTACATCCCCAGTCTCCCCACTCGCATCTAATGGCGGGTCCACGGGCTCCGCCCAACTGAAAGTTCTCATTACCGCTCGTCAGTAGGCGATGTCGCGTGCCGAGTGGACCAGCTCTCCTTCAACCCCCTCACTACCCCCCCTCAAGCACCGAGCCTCTTTCTTCCAATGCTGGACAACGGGGAGGCTGACTTTTGACTCGCCATCAAGTTGAGACGAGCGACTGTGGCGACACCTGCATTGAAGAGCACTCACGCGTGACACTATAGCAATTGTCCTGCTTGTGAATGCATTGTTCTTGTCGTGGCGGTGTTCCCTCGAACGAGATTGGTCCGATGCCGGACTCGGTAATTGTTTACAGCGTGTTCGGGATTTGTCTCGTTACCCATGTTCTTGTCTTCTCTTGTTTTCTTACGGTTTTTGCTGCTCTCTGGTGGGGTTCTGGTGGCGTTCCAGAGAATCGGTTGATTCGGTTACAGTTTTAGTAGACCAGCTCCTAACAGAAGTAGAAGGCGTCACGCTTGAATGGTGAACGAGCTTCAATGCATATCTGCACTATATTTTAACTACTATTTCCCTGGAGTGTGTAGACAGTGGAATGGTCTGACAGAGCCTCAAATTCAGAGACTTCTAAAATAAATCTATTTCTGTTCCCAACTGGTCTTTTGACCACCGCCATAGGCCCCTCTCTTGGGAGGCTGATTTCGGGTTATTAAAATTTGATTGTACCTGCCAAAATGATCATTGTTTTGTCTATAAACATGTCTGCTACATTTCTGAAGAAAGGGAAATATTCTTCGTCTTCACCAAAGTATCACATACCCGCCTACAATTTGGTCTCTCTCCTCCAAGAATTATGCTCAATTAAATTAGTCCACCACCCACTAATCGCGTTGGACGACTAACCTTTAATTAGATCAATAGTAACCAGTGTAACTCACGCCCAATTGGACCTTGGAGACCAATTATCTCTAGACATGCACATTTTTATAAAGTCCTGCCGATAACATTTTGCGTGCGTACTGACGTATGGCGTGCTCGCCATTAATATAACTGAAGTTCTACGGTTACACCGAAACGAGAAATGGATTTGATTCGTAAAACGTACAACTGGGAAGCTAACAAAAATTAGTTGTGCTTTAAACAAATGTAACCGAATGAAAACTTTAGACGTGATTCTTACGACCATGTGAAATGAAAAGGAAATGCTAGCTGTTTGTTAATGAATACGAGAGAGCGTGCATGCGCTGTAGGATTCATGTACTCGTATTTCATCTTAATCGCCTTATTATCCAGCCACTGCGTACATCCTCCCACGAATGCATCTGCTATGTGTCCAAGTTCATTTTCCCGGCTATCCCCTGGCAAAGTGCAGTGGAATACCGGTAACCATTGCTGGCACGATAAGGGCTAAGAGGTATCGTACCTGCCAAATTGCACCCTGGACGCACGTTTTGATCATTTTAGGGCGCGAAGGAATCCAGAAATCGTTTGAAAAAAATCTTTCTTCGGGTAGTAGTAATTTGTGCCACTTTGGAATTGCTAGTGGACAAAAAATGTTTTATGGATGAAGTTTGTAGCTTAGCAACAGTAACTAGAATTAAATATTAACTGCACCGACACACCTACTTAATGTAACTCTCGCGTTTAAAGCCCTTGATAATTACTTCTACTCCAATAATAATGCTCATGAAATAGCCATCTGAATTTTAAATGGAGAACAGCAAAATTAAGCTATGCATGTAAATGAACACTACATATTTATTTAAAGAAATGTTAAAGTAATGATGCATGTAAATGAACACTACATATTTGTTTTAAGGAATGTTAAAGTTAAAAATGTGTAATTTAATATTTTGGTTTGGACAGAACTTTGTATACATTTTTCTTAGAAAGAATATTAAAGTTACAAATGAAGAATTAATTCGTAATTCTTCGTTTTCTACAACATTTCCTTTTTATATTTATTTGAAAGAATATTAAAGATGAAATTTAATATGTGTACATTTTTTACACGGCTCTGTCCCGTGCTCGTTCAATTATGATTACATAATATTCAATAACATAAAGTGTTTTTATTTTTTGCTATTTTTTAACCGCATTGGAGAAAACCCATTTCAAAGTATGTAATTTCATAGTTCGGCGATTTATAATTCAGTATTTGAACTAATTTGTTAATATTAAGTAGTTCGCAAGCATTTTTTATGTTAAAATATTTTCCGAATTTTGTTTAATGCATCTTTATTGTTACTCGGTTGCACAAACCAATTATTTGTTTAGATGCACCCATGTTATCCACAGATGCTTGTTTACAGAGCAAACATATTGTGCGTGTTCATGCGTGTCTTGCGTGAGTGAACAACCAGCTGACGTTATTTGAGCAAAGCCTACTTTGGATGACGTGACATTATTTTTTTTTGTATGACGGGGCCTGTCGTAGATTTCGCCGTTAAATGTCGGATGCAAAAACATTGGCACTGGGCGAGAGAAAAGAATGCGTCCGCCTAATTAACCAATCATAAGCGCCCACTGGTTTCTTTGCTGGCTGACTCGGGCTGAGTTATTTGCGTCACCTTGGAAGCTCCGTAGTCGAATCTCGCGAGCAATTAATCTTACGCATAAAATCAAGCTCCTGACACCTTTCTAGTTTACTAGCTCACATACTTGCTCGCTCTCGCCTAGGCAGAGGCTTTCATATGGATGGGGAGGATCCACGTCAGAGTAGACTGAGCCCTAAGCAACAAAAACCAACGACGAGTAAACACCGTTACACTGATCCACATTCAAGACTCGAGATTATCATTAATCTGAAAATGGTCGAAGATGGGATCAGTTACTCTCTCTCGTGAAGATCTTGTTGTTGAAGCTTAGTGCATATTGCGTTGCGGATTGAAGATGGACCAAATTGTCTCGCATGTGTTTTGTCTGCTCCGGTTGTGGACCACCGAGATTCGAATTTGCCAACGCGCTATTGCCTTTGCATTTTTATGTTTCATTTTCCAACGTCGTTAAGCCGGGACTCGCATTACAAACACATGAAAACCAACTGTTTTCCTCCTCTCGACATCACGCAGATGTTGAGTAGCACGATAGCCAGATGGCCAAGTGGGGCTGCCCTGAAAAACGGCAGACGCTCGTATGCGAATCAAAATTACTTTGTAAAAAGAATTTGCGTGGGCGTGATACATGCAATCTGATAGGAGAGAGAGAGAGAGAGAAACAAAACATGTTTTTGTTTTCAGCTGTTTCGATGAATAAAATTATTTACGATTATGAAAGCCAGCCACCATCACAACGTGACCGAAAGCAAACACTCTACAGACCATAATTTAAAATTTCGGAGTCAAAGAGGTGGGATAGTCTACAATAGAATTCAGTTGTCCTATTCGTTAAGCGAAAAGTCCAAGAGCAGAATCGTGGGTAACTTGTGCTTTGCTTTAAGACGCTCTTCGAAGACGTAGGTTTCATCACGTACTCACTAGTGGCGCTGGCATCCTGCGCTAAACTAATGTTTTCGGGTAAAACAACTCCCAAAAAATGGTTTAAATCAGACATACGTCGTCCATTGAGTATTTGGTTCTAGGTTTTTCAGTTCAAAGTTGCTTGAATAAATATAGTTCGTGTTGATAATGGCTGTCACTAAAGATAGCGCACAAAATAATTTGTGATATTTTATCGGATATAAATTTAATCGCTAAAGAATAAGCACAGCGTTATGGCTGGATTAAGTATCCGTCGTAATTTTGTCTCTTGATTAACGAGGGGGTTTTCTCTGGCGTTTCGTGCAGACTTAATTAAAGAGGAGGGTCTCGCTATTCCTTCTCACTAATTATTTTTAGGGATCAGGGAATACGGATCCAGCATTAATCTCGTGTGATTTTTTGACGTCTTTGGAGAGACCGCGGCGCAAATTTAATATTTTTATTTGAAGATGGCAGGTCAATAGTCAATGCGTGATTATAGGTTTATCGCGACACTAGTGTGTGTTTGTACGACCCAGTTTGCGCCCGTCAGCAAAAACGATGTATACCAATTACTCAATTGAATTTCTCCTCGCCTGCATTACTTCATTTGTTTTCATTTTCTTCGTTTCTTTTTTTTTGTGACGCGAGTGCGAGGGCGAATTCATCTTTTTATATTTCATGTGATGTTGCGGCGACAAAATTCCGAGTACAAAAAAAGTCTCTCTGGTTCGCATGGGCCATAGTACAGTAGTGCTATATGTATATACTGTATTTGCTGGGCTTAGTTGCTCCATCCATGTACGCGTGAGTCGTTTATACACCGGGTTTATATATAGAGGCGAGAGCGCATGTGCGCGGAAACTACAAAATACGATCCTACAGAGAGAAAAACACGCCCCAATGTCGTTTCCTATTCGACGCAATATAATTACATGATTAGATAGATGAATGCAGACTGAGTAACACGAACTGGGCAAGGGTGGTTCGTGAAACTGCGGAACAACACCGATAATACTTATGAAAAGTCCATATTGTTTGAAAAAAATATTGATATTAAGCTTTGATAGTTATAAATTTGCAAACGACCGCATTGAAATTATACTGGTAAAAAACTATGTTTTGCAGTTATTTTCAAAACCTGGGTTTAGTAATTGCCGGAACTTGCACACCGGGACTCTTAGTAAAATATTATTATTTTTTGCCACTCATTTGGTGCTACAGCACTATAATATATATAGGGACATTTCAAATTTCAAAAGAGGATTTTTAAATTTAAAAATTGTCCTTCGGAGCTGTTTCTGACAACCAGACATTATCTAATATTGAAATATAAACATTTCACACAATTTCCATTTTACTTGAAATTGCACGTTGCATTAATTATTCTAGATGTTAATTGCAATAATTGCATACAACGTCTAACTAACTAAAAGAGTACTGTAAGTGCTCTTCTTGGAAAATTGTGTGACTGATATTAACCTTTGAAATGTACTTAGTTAATAATTGACTTTTTTTTCTAGGTGTTTTGTTTATTACATAGGAATTGTCAGGTTCATCTTAACATATCTCATTATCAACTATTTCGTATCTTGTTAAGCAGAAGCACTACGAGTGCTTGTCTCTAAAAAAAACACCATATTTTTATGAAGGCTTTCATTGGTAGCTATAAAAATGTGTTAACATTATTGCTGCCACATTCGTTGAACGACAGGAAGTGTGTGCATTAATAATAATAGAACCGTTATCGCTCCGAGACATTTGATGCGCTTGTCCTGTACGCGAAAAATATAAAAAAAAACTCTTTATGAAGCAGAAAAACCGAATTTCGATTACTGTTCGTCCAGATCATAAAATATTCCCCTTGTGCACTAACGCGGCGAATTGACTTCTGGGGGGCGATTCTGATACATGTTCGCATCACGGACTAAGCTCTGGTGTGGGGCGGACCAATCAGCGTGCGAGTTCAGGACCAGCACGTCCATAGACCAGACTCATCGTTCGCCATTTCAAAAATAGCAGGCTCAGGGAAGAGAATTATTATAGCGGATCCAGGTTATGGAACGTTGCTCTATACTCTGGCTGTTATCGTCTGGGCGCTGTGTTTTTTTGGGTGTGTGTGTGTGCTTTATGCTCGTGGATGGAATAGGCAAGTAGCGACAGACGAGTCCATTAGCAGAATTTAAAGGTGCGAATAGGTCATTGATTCGGCAATTCGCTTATACGATTCGTTGTTTGGTGGCGCTGGCAGCAATAAAAAAAATGGATCGCCCGTACTTTCGGGTTTCGAATAGGACCTTACCCGGTGCTCCAGAGAGATGATTTTCAAAAAATAAACACGTATTCACAAATATTTATGATCAAGTGATCCGGATACCTTTGCCTGACCATTGACCATTGGCAGCGAGGTATACTTTGTATTTATTTTATTGGGAGGTAAAAAAACTGATGTGGTGGTCTGGCGAATTTTAAATTTTTTTTTAAGCGGTTGCGAGAGAATTTCTGTTTTGCTGTTATACACTCCTACATGGTTGTTACTGTATACGCACGCACAGTGTGGTTCTCTGAGTAAATGCCGTTGATATTTATTTATGGGAACGATCATAACAAACCAGTAAATGTGATGCAAGTTGGATAATTTCTCGCGTGAATGGCTGGTTTGTATATTTTTAGCTATTTTTATTCGTTGTTTACCAAAACTGCAGTAGTAAACTGTTCCCCCAATTGATCGTACACGGACATGTTACATGCGCCGGACAATAGTTTTCTGTTTTAGTGAAACATATCTATTTTTGGAATAGCCACTTTCGACTATCTGATCGATAAGTTTGTTTCTGTCATCTAATAATTCACCGTTCTCTTGGTCACACTGAGTGCCGTTAACCAGGGAGAGAGCAACTGATTAATTGCGGTCGTACGAATAAGAACGACTGATTAATTGATCTTGTGTTTCTGCCAAACTGTCACCGCATCTTCTTTCGATATCGGATGACATTTCTTTTGTCGCGTGGGTCACGTCTGCCAATTAATATAACCTCTTCGAGCACACATGTATGTTGTGGACGTCTCGGAAGGAACAACCGTGCAACAAATGTACGTTGAACAAATGTACGTTGTTGTGAGTTCAAGTTACTCCGCAGTTTTAGCGCACGGACAAAAGATAATTAATGACGTCCCCATACGACATTTCAATTAAAATTGCTGATTACTTTGCAGTTTGGTTATGCAATTCATGCTAAGCGCAATATCCCATTGATTTACGCTTTCTCGTCATTATATTCCATTATTTCCATATCTTAAAATAATATCAAGATCAAGAAAAATATTTATGCAATGTTTTCTGTATGTGCAGTAAAATCGACCTACAAATTTGAAGTTATCACTGTTAGTGTTTTGAATCAGGATAAATCCGATATCAAGTTTATTTTCATTTAGCATGAATCTCTGCGAAGGTCTCTACGGGATGGGAATAAATGGTGCAGTAATGACTAAAGCATGTTACATTATGTTTTCGTTTCTCTATGTTTTCGTTTCTGCATCATTTCACTTCAGGCAATTCACATAAACAAAGCAAGACCAAGGCTTAAATCTGCGGTTAGAGTTCTATGTATGGGGAGGAGGGGGTAATGCGAAATTCGAGTCTTACCGAGAGCCCATTGCATATCCATTACCCCTGACAACCAAAATCCCTTTAACTCGGTGCAGGGGACAGTTGGGAGTTGACCATTGTCCGGCAGTCTACATCTCGATCTACCGTAACTGGGTTTACTTGGCTATTCAGCACCACCTACTCGATCATGATGAACTCCTTGAAACACTGAATCGTGAAACGTACATAGACCTACAATACCGACTTTCTTTTCTTTTAAATCTAATTTAATTTAAATTATATTTAATGCAGTTCAAAATAAAAATGATTTTTTAAATATGGACGGATGACGGCATCGTGCAGCTTAAATTTAATATTTTATTTGAAAACTAGCGAGTTCCACAAATAGAAATTTCGTCGCGCGGTACAATACTGTTGTTGTCGTATGGCTTGTTTTCTAAGAAGGACCAGGACTTTTTATCCGATGGTTGCGTCATGCTTCTTACTGATTCTCCGTGCCGCATAATGGTCATAGCTGAAACTACGTACAGTATTCGAGTGCGTGACAAGCGAGTGTGCGTCAATGGTACAGTACGCCTCTGCCATTGTTCTGCCGTCAACTCTCAGTGTCACGGCCACTGCGTTTTGCATATTTGAGAGCAGCAGGCCAATTTGCATGTGGTGGTCGGCTGGCACGAGCGGTAAACCCGATTTATGGAAGTTTGTGGCTGGGTGAAAAAAAACCTTATGATTCTCTTGGTTTGTGTTGATCCACACTTTAGTAATATATAATAAAAAAGAAATGGAAGCTGGAGCGCGTCTGGCTGGAAAATTGTTTACTTGGCTGCCTTCTACATCTTTAATCAAAATGACACATGTGCCAACAAAGGACTCGGACTGCCAAATTTCATCATCACAAAAAACATAAAGAAAAGCTGCTGACGTGATATGTTCCAATAGCGACTTTGCATATGTGAAAGCAAAAAAAGCTGACACAATGATTTTAAGATGCGCCATAATTTAAATTACATTTAGTAGACATGAATAAATCAGTTCGCATTTTACAAGGGCAACTTAGACAATTTAAAATAAAGAGATATAGATATATTCCGACCACAAAAAAGATTGCAGGTCAGAAACAAAGTTTTAAAAAAATATGTCAATATATGGGATAGCGCCGTGTGTTTCGTAAATTTTCATTTCTTTAAATTTTGTATCTGACCGAGTCTTCGCCAATTTGGACGTTCCCCCAGTCGTGCCCTATCTTTATTTTTAGCTAGTTTAGATATCTTAATAAAATATTTTGATGCGTTACATTTCAAATAAAATTTTAAACGTCACTTTTACTTCATCTGCATATTGAATTACCGAAATTACGTTTCTCTACTATGTGGATTTAAACTTATGTATTAATATTATTATCATTTGATTAATAGGTCCGATTTATAAGTCACAAATGGTGATTTATCTAAATAAATTAATTTTATATTTCTTTAAACATTTTTTTAGACATACTCGAGTAGTAGTAATGTTTGGATTAAAATGTGTTAGCCCCTCGGGCATACTGCATAGTACTTGAGAAGAACTACACTGTACAACGGTCACCAATTGACTCCAGGAACGGGGTGAGGTCGAGACGAGCGTTTAATAGAGCGAGCAAATCTTGCGACTTATGAGCGCAAGTCACGAACTTCTGCGTCTCCTCACCAGAGCGAGATAGGGAATGGGGGAAGGGGAAAAATAAGTTGCGCCAAGATGTTATTCCCCAACAACGGGAAAGAATGTCTGTCGTTCGCGCGCTGCATTCAGAAAAATGGCAATTCAAGGGATGCCGTTTTCCAAGACGAGATTAACCCTTCATTTCATTACAAAAAGAAACAATCTTGTAGATAGGACGATGAAGGTCAAGGTCAGGCTACACATCTCCAACAAGGCCAGTACCATTCAAGGTTAGGAAAAGTTGTCCATTCAATAGAATCAAAAGAATGACAACAAAAAAGAACATGTAGTAAAATTAATTAATATTTAATTAAATATTAGGATAACTCTTAGCTACATATACCCAGTGTAATTAAAAGAAATATGCAGTTCGTGGGTATTTCAGGGACACTTTTGAGAAACAGAAAATAGATTGCCCATGCAGTAACGTAATGAAAACGTAAAATTAAGAGTTCTGTAGCTAGTAATGCGCTATCAGCAATCCTTATTTTAAGATTTCTAAACCCATTTTATAATAATAATAATTATCATGCGATTCTGTTGTGGCACCAAGTGGTGGTAATGTTGAAATACTCCGTATCGATGACAACATCGATATGAATTTTTTTTCTGTATGAAGTTTTTCTTGCTAGTTGACCGCTTCTTACAAAACAAAATCAATAACATAGCATGACCTCCAGTTCGATTCAGAGAAAGGAATCACGTCACGGATTGATCTGACAGTGATGGCGGCGAACGGGACGTTGGAGAAATCACTTCTGGAACGGGTCCAACAAGAGTGGCTCGTGCGCAAGAGCCCGGTCACCGACAGGAGTTCAGTCAAGATTGGGAAAACCGTTATGTGTCTCCTCCATTTTTAGACGATTCTAATCGTCATTAGGTGCTTTTAAGCTGGATAGAAAGTAAGTCATATAAAGGCCATGTGGCCCAAAGTGGAAGTTCAATCTTATAAAGACCGGTCGCTGTAAAGAGTTTCTTTTTTCGCGACCCCATAGGCCTCCTACTCGACAAAAAGAACCATATATATATATCACCATGTCATCCTATACGCAAACTAAAACACTTTGATATTTATTGAACTGGGAAATTGTGTCAATAAATATTTTTAAATGTTGATAGGCAATAAAGTCTGTCTAATATAATTTAAATATTGACTTAGATGATGTATCAATGAAAATTTCATTGATTTTCACGTGCTCTGTATAATAATGTCATGCAGAAAAAAATTGGATTTCTGAACGCTTGACAATTGAAATATGAAATAAAAAAAGAATCGTTTTTGAAAATACCTTTGATTAATTTTGTTTTTAAGAATGTTTTTTTTTATTTTATTTGGTTTTGAATTTAAAATATTATTTCGGTAAATATAAACTGTATGTGATTGGAATTGTAATCTGGTGTGCTTTGTTATCACGTGAAATTAACAACGTCATGCGTTTGATGTGGAGACGCCATATTTTATTTTTGATGCGAATGGCCGGGAGATTAGTAGGATTTTGTGACTGTTAATTTATTTTGAAATATTCAAAATCGAGATCTGAAAAAGGGACGCTAGCGAACTATGGTGATTCAGGAGGTAAAATTTTATTTAATTTCATTAAGCCTCTGAGGGAGTTAGTCTTCGAACAGAAAACATGAGGTCCTGTTTTTTTAATATAAGATTACTTAATCATTTTCATTTTGGTTTGGTGGTCTACATTCCTTCGCCTGAAAATGGAAAGTTCAATCCTATTCTCATCCCTTGGATCACGAAACTAGAGCCTAAACGATTAATGAGAAAAATGTTCGATTCACTTCATTTTCTGCGAAGATGCTCAATTAACATTTTGATCGGTTTCTCTAATCCTCCAACTATTTAGTGGTTGCACAGACACTTGTACCGATGTAGGAGATTTCTAAGAGATTTCTCTTGTAGGCTTTGCGAAGTGCAAAGGTGTTTCAGCGATCGCCGTTTCTTTAATCTTGCTTTTAAAATATCAGGTCGATTTAGAGTGAAGCCTATACACGAGAGCCTTTCCCCCATTTGTCGGTGTCTAGAAAAGACCACCAGAAAGCTGTTAAGGGCCAACTGCTGGAGCTGACCTTGCTGAAATGTCGCCGCGAATGGTAGTTCTACTTAGCTTTTACCTGCCAATCAGTCAGAGGCGCGATAAGCCTTTAGAAACTACACGGGGGATGGGGATCGAGGGGGAGGTCTGCTCGTCCCAGCTCTAAATGTCAGCGAATCAAAGCCAAGTCGTTGCAGAAAGATGGATGCATGGGTGAACTGTTTTCTGAGCTCCCTGGTGGTGAGATATGGAAGCTTACTCGCATGGTACATTTTCTCGTGTACCTACCTGTACATGAATCTATTCGGTTAGAACGTAGACGAGAGAGACGACGAGATTCACAGGTACAGTATTCTTTCTTGAATCATCTTTGGATCAACTTTAGAGCCCTTTTGGAAAGTATTTTTTTTCTTCTTTCTATTGTTGGGATCAACCGCTAAGAGCGTGTGGACTTAATTATTTAGCTCGCCCTCTACCGCAATGAATGAGCAAATAATTTGGTAATTGCCGCTTAGCAATACAGGCATCCACAATTTTCTAGTTAATTACATAGACGTTTCTTTAATTAGATCAGACGATGACAATTTAGCACAAAAACGATAGTATTGCGATAGCGCAATCATTATTAATGATGAGTTTCGTTTTATTGAAATGCAATAAATACAATTCATTATAATATTGTTATGATGGTTGTTATTTTTTGCATCATTTCTTTCAAACATGTATTCGTACAATTGATCGGAATCAGTGAAAGACTGAATGAAATATTATTTTTGGGGTGCTTGAATGCGACAAGATATTATTCAGATGTACATTACTATTTTCATTAAAAGAAATTACACTTTCAACGGGAAATATCCAGGATTCGATCACCAAAAGAGACATCTCTAAATTATTAATGTAGATCCCTGTAAACGCGAATGTTGTGTCGGCACATAACCTGAATAATCTAAAAAAATGAATGATGCCTGGTACAGCAAATATTATACGATGGGTTCTTCTCTCCGGTAGAGACTTATTTTCTGCATTGGTGCACTTTATTTTTTTCTTCTTCGTTCTTTTCTGTTCGTAAAGGTATTCTTCCAGTATAAAAGCAACCAAGTAACGTAAGCAACGTAAGAGCAGTCAAGTCCTTAGCGTGTTGCCGATACCGAATACCACCTGACGAGAGAATCTTCAGCGCCAGGTAAATCGATTGCGATCGATCAGGCGAGCCCCAGTAAGCCTACTTCCTATATGCACTTCACGCTCGGTATTCATTTACGAAGTTTAAGCGATACGAGTGGTCCACTGAGACGACAACATGAGAATCAACGATACCGTTGAGACGAGCTCTTAGTTGTTTCCACGCTGCCTATGTTTCCGCGCAGGTGGAGCGCCGGGGCGCGTCGTTAAAGGTCAATAGAAAATCGATCGAATTGCCGATGTGTGTGTGTGCGTAAACATTAACATATTGCTGGGCGATTACCCTCACGCATCCAACCCCCAGACTTGCTCGATTGAATAATTAGCTTGACGACGATAATATGGCAAATAATTTACGTCGATATTAATTAAATCATGATCACGACGGGGGAGGGGGTCGCGTGACCGGATACGGGAATTGGCAAGTAGATAAAAGGCCACCTATGGAGCCAGGAGAAAAAAAATCTCTCTCACCGCAGTTCAACAAAATGTAGGGGTTAGACATCAATCGCAAATGCAAAATCATGGCGATACCATCTGTAATGTGAGGTATTATTATCTGTAAGGTAAAAAGGGTTGCGTTTTAAAATCGATTCCCGTTCGAGACCTTTCGAATGTTTCGGGCGAGAGACATCCATACATCCTTCCATCCTTCCTTCGGAATGGAAGTGAAGCCGTGGGATCCGTGCCTTACGATTTCAGGTAAATGTTAGATTCCTACCTAGGTTTAGGTTTAGATTAGACAAAATTACTCCTGGGTTGTTGTTTTTTTTTTGGGCGGAACCGGTGGTGGTCCTTCTTAACAATTAGCTCAAGCAAATCGAACTGCTTCCAGTGAAGACCTAAATGTTTTAATCCCTACTGAGAAATTAGAAGTCATTTGCTGCTAGATTATTAATCATTTCTAAATATTTTTATATCGGCCGTCGTTTGTTGCCTTATTTAGTGAATAAGTCACTCAATTGAGGAACAAACCGTCGGAAGGCCTGTAAATAATAAATACGCCTGCTAGTTATAAAGCGAAGCACAAATACAAGCCGCATGCGCATGAAAGAAATATTAAACCTGGGCTGCCGAAGGGCGATATAAAACAACTTTTGTTATCTAGCTTTATATCTCTCTGGCACAATTCCACAAGACAGTTTCGTTGTCTCGTAGAGAACGCTCTCATCAACAACTAATTGTGTGGGCTGTTTTTTCTTCTTCTTCTGCGCAGCTGGTGATAAGCAGACGAAGTGGAGCACCGGAAGTTCTCTTTCTTTGAAACGGTAATCACGCACGTAAAATATAATTCGCTGAAGAGTTCGCAGCATGATAAATCGGAACGCTGGGGATATACCGACAAAATTCGATAATTATAATAACATTGTACGGGCTAACTAGTACGTGTCGCACACAATATCCAAGAAAAAGATGTTGGTGGGGAGAACGTTCTAAAGATTCTTTCAAAAATAATGATACTGCGTTGGAGGCCCCTTTAAATGCGATGAGAATGGGCACGAATGTCGTTTCACTAACACGAAACGAACGTTAATCTACCGTTCAAAAAATAGAGTAGCGGGGATATAAAACAATGTTTCCATTACTGGATACACCGTAGTCGCAAATTGGACGTCGTCTAATAGTCCGTATGAATTAGACCTGGGTAACATCCATCGATGCGAGAAATTAGAAAATTAAACTATAAATATTCGATATTGCAAATGATGACGCAACTCTGTTTTCTATCCAATCTCATTTTATTAAATTTTGCGGCCAATTTGGTAATCTCAACGTAAATATTACTATAGATGGGGGAATTTTAGACGCACCCTGTCTGGCGTTCCTTTTTTCGAAAACAAATTGGTGCGATGGTTGCAATGGAGCTGCATTAACAGTGGAGTGGCATCTAAACATGTCTGGAATTAGGAGCGAGATTAGGAGTCAGACCAAATAAGCACAGAGAAGACCATTCGAACATATCTATCTGGAATTGCGAAGAGAACGAGAGAGAGAGAGAGATTTTCATTAATTTAGAGCGCTCCCTACCGCTCTAATACGATAACGACTGAAGAGAAGCGGCGAATAGCAACTTCCGGCGCAGATGCCACCTATTTATAATGATGTTCGACTGGATCGCGCCTAATGAAAATAATGAAATATATAACTTCGGGGGAAATTAGCTTCGGTCGCCGCCACAGTCGCTATCTATAATTCATATGCTTTAACCGATATTAAATTTTGCTCTATCGGCCTTCCAGTAATGATAGTGGCCCGCAGCGACAACCATTTTTTCCGTTTTCCTCTCGTGTGTCCTCTTGAGATCAGACATTCTTTTTGAGTCCTTGTAAACGAATCTTGACTCACTGTTACATGTTGAGAAGCAAGCGGCAAGAATTACTCGATTGAACATGTTTGGCACATTTGTCTAAAGATAATTTTTTTCTAAAACCAGATAAAAATTTCTAACATCCTAAAAAATATCTTGCAATTCAGTATTGAAAATGATTGATTCCGGAACAACACCAAGCAGACGAAGAGGAGTGACATTACCAATATGGCCTTGTCTCGGGTATGAACATGAACAGTAACTCACCAATTCGGATTGGAACCCACAACCCTATTATCCGCAGCCACACACAGAAACCTAACAGGAAAGACTATTTCATCGTACTAAATCTAAGAATGCCTCCAATAACCATTTAACCATTATTTAAGGAAAGTCTAGCACTCCCCTTCTGCGATAAGAAATAAGAAAATATCTTAAAATGAAGATTGACAGTGGAAGATCTCAGGAAGATATCTAATTGATTGGAAATAGTCCACAATGCAGTTTATAGATGGCGTCCACCCTTCAGTAGCAATTAGGCCAGTCAATGCAGAGTAATTCGTCCTGCAAAGCGTTACGAAACAATACGGCGCCCACGTTGGAGCGAAACACAATATGTCATCCATCTGGTAGGAAACTCATCAAACACGAATTACCTATTCATTCTGCAATCCGATACAAGTTGGATTATCGTTATTATTGGACCATCTGTACGACCGTGTAATAGGCTCGGATGTCTCTGGTGTATATCCATCGCTGTATAGGATCCCGGACATCTCTCATGACTCCCGGGCACTACGGAATAATTGTTATTAGGTACAGTGGTCGTGTTGTAAGCCGTTGTTTGCCGTTATTGCCAACTGAAGTTGTCATTTCAAAAGCTGAATGCTGGTATTTTATAAATGCAAAAAGTCACATTCGATTCGTTTGTATTATATTTGTGATGGTAATTGTTTTATCAGTGTGGTAATTTATTCTTTTAAAACGATTTCCAAATTTGTGCATCCATCTGGTTGATGTTGCGTCAAATGTCCATTCCACAATCCATTTCAATGCATTGACTGCCGATGCTAAATACATTTGTATGTCCTTCGGGAGCAATACTGGAATGAGATAATATAATATCTATCGAACTCTAATTCGATTTCACATGGTTAGTTTCGAAACGCAGATCGTTTAAAAAGGTGGTTATTGTGATTGGATCCACACTGAAGTGTTTTATGCGAATGCATTATTATTGCAGTTGTAATAGTTGTATAGGGATGGTAATGTATTTTGTTAGCACGGAATTTCACTAATAAAATTGAAACAAATAATGAACAACCAAGTCAACGTAACGGCTACTCCACGAATGTCGAGCGAATGTAATGTTGTGTTTCATTTAGTGGGGTGCTCTATTTTTATTAAATTACAATCTATCAAGACTAATAAGTGTTGCACTGGACCAGCGCCTCGAACTCTGGAACTTTGTTAGCAACTATAATGCGTCGTTTAGTTCTACTAAAGGGGAACATTCGTTAGCTTCGTCAGAAACATATAACTAAAAGACCGGAATTATATTCCATTCTTATTTATCGATATCCTCCTGTGTCCCGTTGCGGACCGAATTGGCTTTATGAAAAAGTATGCAAGAGTGGCGGCCATCTCTCAAATCGTCATTAAATATGTGATGTTAAATGAATGAATTAAAGACCATCACATCAAATTTCAACGTGTTTCAATGAATTTTGTGGTAACGAATGCTTTCCGGGGACAGTAGATATCAATTATTTGGTGGGAAATCATTTTTTTCCCTTGATGAAATGGATTAGTAATGGATTTATTTATACAGAGAAATGGGGTCGAGCTCCTATGAGGATAAGGAGGATGACACATCCAGTATCAAACACGCCGTGAAAAGTGTAATAATTCTCCGGCAAAAATGTCGACGGAACGATTTCCATTTTCGCCAACATCAGCAACGCACTCGCCGTGGGTCGATCCCCCAAAAATATATAAGCTCATGAAAATTAATAGGACCTGGAGGGAAAATAATTTCTGCGCCCCGCCAGCTTGCACGGCGCTCGCCCAGCTGTCAAAAAGAGCTCGCCAATAAACCACATCTCGCCAAGCTTCTATTATGTATGAGGCATAATACATCAACGACCCGTGTACACATGTAAATTAATGCGTGGCCAATGGAAAACGCATAATGCAGTTTTGATCTACGAGCATCCGCTGCATTTTAGAACACGTCGCCTCCGCGACTGAAAATGGCCTCAAGATATTGTCCTCCTTGCCGGATCTGTGTGGGATGTGGTTAATGACTGATACACCTAAAAGGTTATCAGTAACTACATAAACATTCCGAGTTAACCATAAACAGTTGAGAGCTTCAAATAATAAGTGTTCTCAAAAATCTACGCTTGGTTTTTTGAATCACTTCAAACGCAAACAAACAATAACTTTATTTTGATATCTGTATCCGGGCTTGCGTTCAGTTGATAAAACAATGACTTATGTAAACAGTCTCACGTAACAAAAATCCCAGGATATTTAAACTCTGCACATTTTTGTGTTGTGAACTTAAATTTCCTGTTTTCTGAACTGGGAGTTGCAAACGAAATTGTTAGGATAGGGATATGGCATAGGGGTCACGCGTGTTAATTCGATTCCCGACCGAGATTTCAGGTTCACGTTAAAGTTCCCTTCCTAGGTAGCGGTAACGCTGGTGGATTCCCTTAAGAAATTGTTGGGAATCCTTCAGATATTTCTGTAATTTCATCACCAGTGGACCAAAGTGCATCTAAAGTCCGTCGCCACTGTCATCTCTAGCGGATTAACACCGATATATACGGAGCGCCCTGTGACGCGGAGTATTTCAAAGTTCAGTTGTAAACGGGGTGTAACCACAACGTTACCCGAAATTGCACTTTCCAAGTGCATTCATGGATGTAACTGCGCCATATACAGAACTGTCCTGGGTTCCACTAAACCATACACTGTATGATAACTGCGCGCCCATAACCGTAAAACTAACAATAACCCGTCGCCACAATTGTTTCAAGATATCATTAGATGTACTCGGAAAAATAAACCACATGGCGGTCTGCTATGTACTCAACACGGCCAACTTCAAACTAGCGAAAGTATATAGTAGTAGCCGTGCGCTATAGGTAGACCGAACCAACTAGGCACCCTGTAACTGGATCCAACTTTGTAAGTGTCACCGGAAACATGCGGATAAAAGCGGCATCAACCAGCCGGGGCGCTATTGAACACCTGCCGCATGCGCAAGTGACGGACGTCAATTAAACGCGGTTATAAACCGATCAGAGAGAACAACGGATAAGTCCATCAGCCGACAGCACACTGTCATTCGTCTCTAGTATGTTGACAACACTGTCTGCCGACACTTGCTGGTTGACAATTTTTCCAGCCTTCGATGATTCCTCTATTTTTTATACTGTAATTGAAAGTTTCAGCAATGACAGCAATTTAAATTTTAAAAAAACTACATGTATGTCGCAGAAATGGTCAAACGTAAGCAAAAATGTCGTTTCCAGTTTGCATAATGTATTTTGTCTAGAGCTTTGAATAAATTATGTGTTACTCTTACACTTCTTTGCAATTGAGGTCAATGCATTATTTGCTTTTATGTCCATCCAAATGATATTGCTCGATGACATGGGCGAAATTAAATTAGTTGGTTGACTGAATTGTGCGGCTTCGAATATTGCTAGCGGCATAATTTGATTGATTGGCAATATTGATTGCGACTTGGTGAGCGCTGCGTTGTCAAGGTGGCCAAAGCGCAACAAGCACTATCAGTAAACACGATGGAAAAACACAACAATATACATGTATTGATATATCCAAGGATTTTGGTACGTTATTGAGATACCATAAAATTAAAAATCGTTTTGCACTTTCATCCATCTGCAAGGTAAACGACCGAATCTTTCAATGAACTTCAAAGAAAGTACGCGCAGATAATTCAAACGTGGTCTTGTTTTTGGAAAGATCCTTAATTGTTAGTTGAGTTAGAACATATAATATTTTCCAATGTTATGAAGCATCTTGTTAGAAACAATGTCCTTATGAAGGGACGTTCTTGTTCTTGAGAATCATAGCTTGTCTTTCTCACCCATGACCTTCAAAAATCTTTGGATGGACGTATACAGCAAGATATGATTTTCTCAGATATTCGCAAAGCTTTTGACACAGTCTCTCATCAACGATTACTTTATCTAAAGCGAATTATGGTCTTAGTAATCAAATTGGTAGCAGCATTTTATTAATAGAAAAGAAGAGATTGTTGTTTCTGTGGGAATTTTTTGAGATATGCTCCTTTTTTGTGAATAATACATGTATAATTTGCATAATTTCATGTGAATAATACATGTTTGTGTACGGCCTATAATTAAGAAACATATTTCAAATCTTGACATCACTTTATAATCAATCTGCTTCTGCCTTCAGGCATGCTAAATAATAAAATGAAATTGACATTCTGATACAGGCAATGTTTAACGTCGTGCAGAGTTCATTATGATCTCGAAGCGACAGACCCCATCTTTCAATGAGGTCAGGGCCCGTGCTATTATTAATTAAATCACGACCGTACTAGCAATTAGATCGTCAAAGTGATATTCACGACGACGAATATTGAACGTTTAGCTGTCTAAAAAAAATCTGGATTAATGCCCTTTAGGTGGTTATTATATGTCATCTCCGGTCACCTGGAGTTGGTGGCTTGTTGGTATAACGCATCAGCGGATGATAAAATATTCTCTTGTGGCCATTGACCAACTTAATTAGATTTCTCACTCGTTGGGGATTTAGGAATTTGTCATTGAATTTTTAATGACTAGTCAGGGAAACAACGATTAGGATCATTTCAAAAAATACGAGTCGCAATGCTATCCAATAAATATATGTAATGGTCGCATTGGAATCGATGAATTTAGGAAAACACACTGGTTCCCATGAGGATATTGAATTTGCCTTCTCTCTAACGGTTATGACATTTTTTACTCTTTAAATTTTATATAGAGTGCACGTAAGAAGTTGGCTGAAAAAAGACATTAACGAGATAGCGGCATATTCCCTTTTTGGCGGATTCAATTCTGCGCGACCAAATCCTTCATCGTATCCATCGTATCCATCGTAGGCGCAAGAACTTCTATCATTTGCGATCGTGCTGGCGCGTATTAAACAGCCTCGGAAACCAATGAAATGTAAGATAGAAGACAGGAGCGCGTTTGAGCCAGATGTTCCTATCTAGATAGTGTTTTTAGGCTTCTATTTTATTCAATGCAAAAATCATTTCCGTCTGTTGATTTTTCATGATGGAAAATTTTAGAGAAAAGTTCGTGGAACGTGGGTGTAGCGTGTATTATTTATGGTCATTAGGCTCAGTGATAGATCTTCGTTCTACTGGTACTGTCACTCTTTGTTGGTCGGGCGTATAAATGTCTCTGCGTCGTTCGTCATTATGGTTTATCAATAAGGGCCGGGCGGGCGAAAACCGCTGCCGACAATGATTTTGCCAATGCCATTGTGCTCGTTTTTGAAGTCGCCTCAATGTCAGTCCATTGTGATGCGCTCATAAAATTGCCCCTCCCACACACATTCATACATATGCTTACACCAAAGAGTAATATTGGGGGAAGAGCATTCAGTCAACATAGTACCAAGCTGCTTTTTGCCCCCGCGTACAATATGTTGTCAGCCTCTGCAGTTAAGAAACACAGATGACACTAATATTATCTACACAGTATGGCCATGGGCGCTGCTTGGTATTTTTTATTTCTTCTCATTTCTTGAGAGCCTGCCATGATACAGGAGAGGTGCCCGAACAAAAGTGTTGCCACTGCTGCGTAACTACGAGTACTATTCCTCTCCATTCCATCTGTCCACAGCTTATAAAGTCTTGTCAGTTCATGCCAGGTCTTGCAATTCAAGAAATGGTGCTGACAACTTTGAAAACACATTCATTCTTAAGATTGACACATAAAGTGAACGTTTGAATTTTGAACATCGGACATTAAAGAAATTTTGCAATTCAGGTAATGCCAAATGGCCAAATGCCAAATACCAATGCCACCAAAACCTGCACATAAACGTTATGTTTAAATAATTTGAAATTGTCACTGTAGAATTTGATTATCTTCGATAATGAATGATTCGTGTATGTTTAGAACTTACAGAACTTCAGAACTGAATTTCAATTTAATGGAATTTATTTTATTTTTTTATATCCCAACGTGATGTCAGAAAATGTGATGCATGTAAATAAAAGTTGTCATCATAAGGTACAAATTCAATTTAATGGAATTTGTTTTATTTTTTTATATCCCAACGTGATGTCAGAAAATGTGATGCATGAAAATAAAAGTTGTCATCATAAGGTACAAATTCAATTTAATGGAATTTAGTTTTATTTTTTTATATCCCAACGTGATGTCAGAAAATGTGATGCATGTAAATAAAAGTTGTCATCAAAAGGTACAAATTCAATGAATAACAAATTGAAGTTGGGCAAAATGAAAAAGAATGGGTTTATTTTTAACGAGCTTTAATGTCTGCGAAGAACATGTGTTGGTGCGATTGAACCCAAAATGGAAATTGAAATTCGAAATTGATCCCATGTGTCAACAAAATGAGTGACAACATGTGAAGAAACATGTTTGCAACAAATAATGTACGCACACCGAAAATACAAACGCGGTTGTGTGCACATAGAAACGACCGTTTGATCGGGTATCAACCAATAAATTGGCCTTGTCTCTTGATAACATAACCGAGATGACGTATTGTACTGAGCGTCATTCTGTTTATTCCATTTTCCATGACTATTGGAAACGAGAGACGACGCTCTGTATGCATGTGGAAATGCTCGCATGGAATGATCGATGAACTATTTATAAAGTAATTAAATTGAACCGCAGCAAAACAGCTGGTCAGCAATCGAATCGATTGTGTTCGCTGATCTGGGCGTTGCTGTGTGCGTGACCACGCGATAGTAAGGAATACATGATGTGGTAATGCACTAGTGTAAGAGCGAATTTTTTCACTTTGATCCGTATTTTTCAAAATATAAAGTAATTATGTCTAAACGAAAGTAAAAAGTTTAGAACAGCGCACCGCACATCTTCCGCACTTGTGTGGTTGCGCGTACCTCTAACTGGATGTCCACCTGAACTGATCATGAGAATTACTTGTTCTAATTAATTACAAATTAATTGCTCTTTTAATTAATTCCACACCATCAGGAATTTGTTTGTTCTTTATTAGTTTTGAGTGACCAGCCGATCGTCCCCAATTACACCCTATATATTTTTTGATAATAATAAAATTCGAGTGATTACAGACAGCGCTTTTTTTTTTTTTTTTGTTTTTTTAGTTTCCATCAACTGTAGTCAATCGCACTACAGGCCTTACGTCCCCCTCATAGTGCTTAGGCACTGTGGGAGGGGGAACAACCAGTACCCCATGATCGAAATTTTCGAGAGCCCGCGCCGGGAATCGAACCCGGGACCGCCGAGCCACAGCCAGTAGCAATACCGACTGGGCTACGACGAGTCGTACACCATAAACGACCATAAAATAACCATAGACGAAAAATAAGTAAAAGTAAATATGTTAGACATAGGAGAAATAAAATGGGGCAGAAACCGTGGACCAGAAACCTCGACGACGAGTTGGCGAGGCTCCAATAAAAAATACATATTCTGAAATTTGTGAAACGTGTATTTAAGATAAAAATTTAGGATGATTGCTTAGACTGCAATATAGAGTGGGCAACAACATCGTCGATAAACAACGTTTATATCTATCTGATCTTCAGGAAACTTTAAGAAATTGTAGATCTGCGAACAAAAACGAATAAACTAACCTAACACAAACAATCATCCAATTTTTTTGCTATTACTACCATCAACTTAATGTGTGATATTGCGTATTACCCTTTACCTTCGTCATTACCCTAAAATTAGAATAAAAATTAAGATTTCTCGATGGTCTCGAAATCTTAATTTTTCTTCAAATTTTATTTTATTTTATTATTGGAGCCTCGCCAGCTCGTCATCGAGGTTTTTGTTGTCAAATATTTCAAATATTTTCGTTTTACTATTTGTGGAAAAAAGATCTTCAATCACATCTAATTATTCGTATTGCCACCCTGTATTCGAAATCTGCTCCCGAGCTTGCGTGCCTGGTAACTCACTCGCCTAATGGGTTACCGGTTTCGGGAGCAGAGAGAGATGTATCGTGTGTTGGTCCTTTTTTGGCCATAGTGGGTGATGGCAGGCATCACGCAAGCTGTGTGTGCCCAACGATGGCCCTTATGGAGCAGGTGTGACTGCACACGATCTGGTGCCCGCCTGCACTATAGTGCTTTTGGCAGCGGCAAAAGGTGGTGGGCCTTATGGCGGGGGAGGGGTGGGGTGGGGCGGGTAGTAGGGTTTTCAGGAGGGACCGGGAAGTGGGCAGGAGATGAGGGGTGGGGGACAGGAGTGGCGGTGCATGGGAACAGTCATCACCTGTATCACTGCGTCTGAAACAGGAGAAGGCGCGTTCGTGTTTATTGCGTTTAATTTGGCCTTCAATTACATATGTGTGTGCGCGATAGGTGTAAGTTAGTTTGGCAAACGGTCCTATAACTAACGCTCGATACTGGTTCCGCGTAAACATTGTCGGTCTTGTGGGTTCCATTCGACATGAGATAATAATCGTGAAACTGGTCTCAATTTTGCCAACGCTATTTCAATCCACTACTCTTGATTAGCTATTTCAATGTTTACATCAGAAATCTTAACATCAATTTTCGATCGGTCTTCTGATACTGTGAACACGTAATTTTTAATTTTTTTTTTTTAAATATCAACTGTAGTCAACCGCACTACAGGCGTTACTTCCCCTCATGGTGGTGCTTAAGCACTATGCGTGGGGAACGACCAGTACCCCGGAATCGAATAATCGAGAGCCCGCGCCGGGAATCGAACCCGGGACCGCCGAACCACAGTCAGTCGCTAAACTAACTGCGCTACGACGAGTCGTATGTTCGGCTTCAAATGTAATTCCAAAGATTATGTAATTTTAAATTAATTTCAAATGAACTACGTCAACATTGATATTGAGAATTTCTCCTGAACCTTAAATATATTTGCTGGGATTTCCCCATTTGTCAATCACAGTCAAATGCAATCAATTATTGAAGTAGTAACCGAACACGTCCGAAATTGTTTAGAAACAAAAAGAAAAAGCAGCTTTTTTCAAATACATGTACCTCGAAACTCAATGGACGAGCTTCTATTTTGAGCATTCCGCATCATCCACATGCAGCACCATTCTCCCATTGCAGGTGCGTAACAACAGGAGCCAGTTCCAGACTTTTATTTTTTGTAACTGAACTTCAAACAAATTGAGACCGACAGACGGCAAGCACGTCACGCACTGGCAAAGAGGGGGTCGTACGTGACTCGCTCAGTGACCCCCCCCACCAGAATATATACTGGTTACTGGCGGCAGATGATGTTACGCACACGATTGGATAATCTCTTCAATTATTTAGTTTCTCGTGAATGATTTCATTACTTCTGTCAGAGACGAACCACAAACTGACGCACCACTCTCAAATTCGATTCCGATACGATTTTCGCCTTCGCTGCGGACGTTCTCATTTTTGCTCTCACATAAAGAGTGTGAGTGGGATGGTGAAACCGTACGTTCAGGACAGTCCTGCTTTTTTGTGTGCAAAATATAACTTTGGACAGACAAGTACTGTGTTGTAAAAGTTTTAACAATTTACAAATAATTGATTCGTAATTAGCAAACATGCAAGGTTCCCAATAAATATCATTCATCATTGTCCGCTGTTTAATTTCAAGACATCACATGTTTGTCTAATTTAAAAATTGTGGTACCTGTAATACAGAGTGTCAATACGCTCTTTTCTCTATTTGTTAGGAAACAATAATTAATAGTTATTGCCAAAGCGAAAGTATCCGAACGAATTCACTGCTATTAGGAACCTTAGTGACAAAATACGTTCATATATTTTATATTTTTCATTGTTTTCGAGCTGTGCGTTATGACAACAACGGCTTCTGAAACTTTAGTCTGCAGTGGACTGAAATTAAAAATTTTAAAACCAAAAAAATCAATACTGCATCTAGGTCGATTTGATGTAGTGTAGTCCAACAAAATTCAATCCTACAGGATTGCGTGTGTACAGTGAGATACTTGGCAGGAGGAAAAAATGTTCAAAACATAATTTTTGTTGAAAGAAAAGCTACGAGGCCCAGGATAGTGAGATCGACCATAATTCGGAACCCAAACCTAATGAGTAGCATAAGAGAACAGACAAACCCCCTTTCCCCTCGACAACTATCGAATTTACATACGCACCAGACGGGATTGTTCACACACACACGAAGTGCCTCAAAGCGCAATTGCAGCAACCTTACATCCCCATATTTGCTGCGCCATTATTATGTACTGCAATAAATAATTCTGCAATGTGCCTTTGCATGAATAAAACACGTTTGATGTACTTTTAATTAGTTTACCAAAACATTTTCTCGTTTTCTGGAGACGGGCAAATCTTTTAATTCAATTTTTGCTAGAGAAAATGGTGCATTACCTACATTTTCTCGGTGGGAAAACTGCACAGTGCTTCAGCTTGCAAGCAAATTTGAAAAATCTGAGGTTCCAAGTTTTTAACTACGCATTTGCTATGTAGCTGGTTAATGAAATTAGTTGCTCGCTAATTCGAATACGAACTACTGTTCCGATGTTGATAGTATTTTCAAAACGATCCTTCTTAATTCAGGGTTCTAATTATTTATTATCTCCGTTCCGCGCTTCTTTAAAGCTTTCCAAATGTTTTTATGTATCCAGCTTGGCATAATTGCACACGGAGATTTCCGACAAACATAAGAAACACGGAATGTTCTGCACAGAATAAATAAGTTTAAACACGTTCGGTCAGAGGAGTATTTACAGATACAGCTTCGTTTTTTTCTCTCGTTAAAGTTGAACTTTTCTGGTTGCCCTATCCCAATTCGGACGGATGGGTTTCGCTCGATGCAATAAACTTCTCCGTTTATAGGACTCCGATTGGTGAAGTGGAATTTCTGTCGCATTCCGACAGCAAAACCGCACGACAAAAAAGAGCGAGAGAGAGAGAGAGATGCTGATGCTCGCCCACTCTCGCGATTCGATTCGATCCCCCAGCACGACAACGCACTCCAAAAAAAGAAGAAGAAACTACACCTGGTTCTTCACCTACCTCTCTAAAGACTTTTTGCCGGTTTTCCCGCGCGGTGGTAGCTCTAGGTTCTACTGCAGGCGGATTTCGAACGGGACGGCCACGGCATGGCCGATCAGCGGGCACGACAGGGGGCCTCGGACCACCTCACTTCCGGTAACTTGGTGGACGGAAGCCGCGGCCACCGTGGTCAGCATTGCACTGTGCGGACGAGGGGGACAAGGAGGAGGAGGTGACGGCAGGTTGGTCAGCGCCGAGAGGCTCATCCACGGCCAGAGCCGGATATATAAGGTGGCTTCCCGCACAGTCGGAACAGTTTTTCCGGTTTTTCGTGATATTAAAAAAAATGTGAACTCTCTTACGTATAGACGATTAAGTTGGGGGACATGGAGAAGAAGAAAAAATTCGAGACGGTATTCCAATTGTGTTGTCTTGAGTGGAGAACGGCCCACCGAGTCACTATATGAGCCCCGGAGAACCACCACTTAGGTGTACGCGTTGTGGTGTATACACACTGACTAGCGATCGAGGGAGAGCTAGAGCTCTATAGCAGCAAGTTCCGCGGGAAGTCACATACATGCGCACACATTCGACTGTATAGAGCCCGAGCCAATGTGGCGAGAAGGCAGAGAGCGCTATCGAAGATCGCTCGCTCGGAACGCGTCTGTCTCTCGCTCTTTCTCTATGGAGTGAGTTGGTGGTGGTGGTGGTTGCGCTCCGCTCGCGCTCAGGGCTCTCTGGTGTGGGGGGTGGGGGGTGGTGGGGGTGATGAAAAAGGCGCCACCCCGACCGCCACAGAAACACCTCGGTCGGTCCCACACGCGTTCCGGCGCGCGCGAGCCGCTCGTGAACGGAGAGAGAGCGAGAGGGAGAGCGAGCGATCGCTGGATCCTGGAACGCGCCCGGGACTGGTGGCGCCACCATTGCTGAGCCTGACGAAGCGTGTATTGGAAAAACGACATTCCGTGCACGTGTATACAGGGTGGCTTTATGAACTGAAGACTTCAATTGTGAGGAATTCTGTACGGAAGGTTCATATACAGTAGTATCCCTTTTTACGATTCCTCGAACACACACAACTTGCTTTTCAAGACACTGGTACTTAAATGGTGTTATTTTAAGAGTTATATATACGATGAATGTGTAAACACCCAATAAAATTAATCTCAAAAACCACGCTTGTTTAGATGGTCCTTTGTCACTTTTTGTTTCGACAGATTGTTATATTAAATTTCAAATTTGTATAACAGAAAATGGTGAGATTAAAGCTTAGCATCAGTTATATCATACATTGATCGGTTAGCTGTAAAAACATGATTTAGAAAATTGTGCAATGGAACTTCCTTCAAATTCAAACTTGCAGTTGGTTGTTTTGTCTCGTCTAGACGTCATTCTGTCTAGACAAGTTCAGATCAAATAAGTCGTGTGTGAAAAATCGAATATACTCTAATAAAATGCTAAAAACATAAATGGCCAATCTGGCTATGATTTCGACGAAACTACTTCGAAAGAAGTAGGATAAATTGCCGTGTTTATTTTCTATTGATATTCATGTAGGTCACGCATTTTCTAGCAAATAAAATCGATTGACCATCCGAAAAAGGGGGCAGTCAATGATATCTAGGCCTGATAGTTAATAGTCATAACTCTTCCATTACACCAATTCATCAACTACATGACTCATGAAGCGATCTTGTAAAACATTACTACATTCCGACATTCGTTACTTTTTCAAATTAATTCCACCCGAACCATGATTCAACCAAAAACTGCATTATAAAGGGAATGCCGAGTTATGATCGACGCTTTTAACCTCTCGTCCACCGACTCCTTCACTTCAAATGAATTATTTATAGATAACTGATTAACACAGAGACCCCATACACAAGGCAATTTTTAATTACCAACTCAGTTCGACAGATGATCCGCACAAGCACTACCCGCACGTCATCTAAAGCCGTATCAGTCGTGTCAACCATTACTTTCCGAGCCATCCCACCAACCGCGGTGTATCGAACGACAAACACAGTATTACTCTGTATTTACTCGCACTAATGGTCAAGCAAATTGAGCACAGTACATCCATACTATCTGATACAAACAAAGGAGTTCTGTAGTCAAGAGAACGTACATAAATATCGGTTCGTTTTGTTCTCGGCGAACTCTCGCTAGGACGATAAGCACTTCGTTTCGCTTAACCCGATGCCGAAGCCACTTAGGAATATCCTAGAGGAGGAAACGTGAGAATACCGATAGTGGGGAGGGGGGGGGACCAAGTATGCATCCGAAGAAGCGAGTCGATGTTTACGAGCAAGGTGTACATGGACGTGGTACGTGCCATTGTCGGGGGTTTTACAATGTTTTCGTCGTCTATAAAGTGCGTGGACAAGTGGCGGGAAAAGCGAAACGGCTGGCTGAACAATAAAAACCACAAATCCCGTCGTGGCTTAACAAAAAAAAACCCCTTTGCCGCAAACATGGGTGTGTCTATGTAAACACATTCCGGATGGCCCGAGTGCGAACTACCGTGTGACAGCTGCATAGTCTATGGAATCTGACCGGAGCTTGATCCACACAGTCTAACTGCCTTTTTGTGGGGCAAACAATTATTCCTGGAAGAGCTGTTCGTTCGCCGCACGTCAAATTTAACATGATAAATCTGCTCGACAAATTAAGTAGAGCTGCTCTGAATTGAATCAATTAGCAAACTGCAGCTGCATGAAACAGCGCAGACGTCATGGTGTGGCGAGATGTGGTAACATCCGTTTCATTTAACTTCCAAGAAACTAATTAGCATTTCATGTGTTGTAATAGATGGATAAATGGGATGACGTATTAGGATTAATTTATAGTAAAAAGCATTTGACTGGATTGACACATAGTGCCTAAGCACTGAGACGGATACAGAATCTTCCTGTTGTGACCCGTCACTTAAGTGAATTAAAAAAATTGATTTGATATATCTTTATTAAATTATATCTAATTTACTTATATCTGGAATTCACCACCCTATTTGTCTTTCATCCAGACCGTCATTAGCCAACATTCGCTCAATAAAATTATTCTTTAAAAGCGATAATCTATTTTTATTTAAAAGAATGCAGAATTATTCCTTCTGAAAAATTTAAGTAATTTTGAATAATTATTTTTTTATTATGTTTTCATTAAGCAGAAATGAAAATTAAACAGAGACGCTGGTTAAATCTAACCGCGTTGCTACTAGTAAAATATAACCGGTGTCTTTTGACCAGACGAATTATTTTAATTACTTTTCAGAATGTTGTTAGCGACTTTTTGAAAATGGTTTTTGAGATTTGACAAATATGAGTACATGAAATCCAGAGATACTCCAACATTAACGATTACACTAACCGTAAGGCGTATTTACTGTCATTTCCGGCTGTTAGGAACAGACAAAAAAATAGTAAACAGGTCCATTTGCTTTCTCAAACTTTGATGATCGCACGAGGACCTACGATTATCTCTGATCATATTTTTTTCGGGCGGAGTTTTTCGTCGTCTGGTCACACGGTAACGGCCAATGATTTTCTGCCAAGGAGCATTAGGAAAGATGCTGCGGATGTGAGAGGCCAACAGGTGTGAATGCGATGCAGCAAAGAGAGTGGGGTGAGACTGAATGAGATATTCCGATGAGTGATCGGCCAACCGGATGAACGCATTATTCCTTTCGCTCTTTCCCTTTTTTTTTCGAGGAGCGCCCCACGTACGGCTATCCGATGCGCTACATGCGATGACGTCACGGACCATTGTTTTGCTGGCGGTCGTTGTTAAAACTGTCGCTCGGAATACAGCCGAAGCTTTTGTCCGAGACCCAGGTCGATCGATATGTAGCGCTGAGCGCCACGGAGGCACTGAGACTTCATTTCGAAAATACGACAACAACTGATAAGCCGTAAATGTCAGTAAAACTTAAATTTAAATATTCCCACCTACCTCTCCCTCACGTATAAATTCATCATGAACGCTGTAATCCTATATTATAAAACAAAGAATTGGATTTTGGTGTGCAGAGCAAAATTTCAGAATGGCTCAATGAAATCGCAT